>CAEGAG010188563.1:0-12378 GCA_903067065.1 Brachyrhaphis terrabensis
ATAAAGACAAGCAGATCCTACATGGTCAGTCAGCTCCAAACCCATATGAAAGGTTTACCCCTGTTCCTACCCACAGGCCTTGAAGAGGCAATGTACGAGTCTTTGGGCGGCGCATGAGCTTCATTGTCTTGATTGGTCTTACTGGCTGTACCTGGGAAAAGGCGGATAAAAGGCAGAGCTGTTGGGAATTTCACTGCTTTCAACATTTTGTTGCAACACATTTTTCAGGTCAAAATGTCAGACTTCTGCAGAATCTAATGTTCATGTTTCTTTGCCCTTCTTAAGAAAAAAGGTGCAGATGTTTCTGCAGTGGTCAGAGGAAAATGTCGACACTGTAGACTTTCAAGAAATGGACAGATGGAAGGATAGACTGCCTAACAGATGAATGGATAGGTGGTTAGATTAATGGAATGGTAATTGGAAAAATGGACGGACATAAAACGATTGGAAGGACGGAGAAATGGAAGAATAGACGAACAGACAAATGGATGGGGGGACAGGTTCAGATGGATGGGCGAACAAACAGACAGATGGATGGATGGATAAATAAATAGACTGATGAATAGACTTAATATAGCTTTTAGAGAATGGGAATAGAAAATTAAATATTGAAATCTTATTTCTTCCACACATGATTTCTATTACAATTCTTCTCAAAATCTGAACAATATAAGTAAATGCTTTATTGTAAACTACCTTACAGACTTCTTCACACATGTAAACTTGAGTTTACATCAATTTTTAAAGATTTTTTCACATAGCTAAAGTGTTAAGGTCTTTAAATGGGAGTCTTAAGAGCATATGTGGTATTTAGATTAATTTTCCAAAACATAACCAAATGCCATCAAATAATAATAATAAAGATATGTTTACTTACTGCTTTTATGCTTGAATGATTTGGATCTTCTTGGTGAATTTGGATTCTGAGGATCAAAAAAGAAGAAAACATAGAGCTAATATTTAGTTTGGGTTAAGAAGTCAGGAGAAAAATTCTGAACACTTTCTTGAATAAAACAGATGATAAAAAAAATATGTATTTAAGGGTAAAATAAAAGCACCTTATCCGACTTTCTTTTCTTTGCTGTAAAATAAAGAAACAGATAAGGAAAAACAGAAAATCTGCAGTGAATCAGTTTTTAAGGAACATGAAGAAAGTCCAAAGCTTCACCTTTCTTTTCAGCCCCGTAGGACCAGTCGTTATCGTTGACGTCGTCATTATCTTCTTGGTCACTCTCCGACTTATTGTTGGTGTTGTTACCAGTAACTATTCTGTAAAACGGCGAGAGATGACAGCATTACTCATGAGAAATAACACAAAACAGATTCCAGTAAGAAACCAGGAAGCTACTTCTGATTGGGGGAACCAATCAGATTCACAGATGGAATTGGAGATAAACACAATGAGAACATCTGAGCTGATGCTGGTCTGCACTTCCTGTTTTGCCTTCGAACCTGCGGTTAGCTATGCGGCTGCTGTTGCGTCCCATCCCGAGGCATTTCTCCAGGTGCGGCGCGAAGCGAGACGCCGCAATGCTCCGGTTGCAGTTGGGACAAACACACTCTTTGTTTTTCCACTGGTTGTACACTTGGCCGAACACGTCCAGTCCAGGCTGGTCCACAATTTCTGAAAGACATTCAAATCAAGAACCTTGAATAAAACTGCCATCAAATCTCAAACTAAATACCTTAGGGAAAATTCTGCATTTAATCAGAGAACATTTAGCCAGTGAGGAAAAGAAAAATAATGTAGATTTTCAAAATCAATCACAGTTTTCACAATTTCTGTCAACAATAAATCTAAAACTCAAGTCTGCGAGTTGTAAAAAATTAATTCTTAACATCCATGATTGTTCCTGTAGTTTTAAACAGTTTAATTATTGCTCTGATTTCAGATAATAGTAACTTATAAAGTTTAAGACATCTGTTTTACACAAGAGACATGTTTTCTTGTCATTCCTATTTTGAACAATTGATAAGAGAAATAGCCATATTTTTACCCCAGATAAACAGAAAAGCATGGATGGCAAAATAAATGTTTCAAGATACATTTCTAGTGAACAATTGTTCTTCAGTGCCGCATGTCTTTTCACTGAATAAATGACTTTAAATAAAATATAATCTCAATCAGCATGAGATTATATTGGAGAACTGATTCATTTATTGTAGGGTTTTTAGACATCTTTAACAGAATCAACACAAATTTGTGTGCATCTCTGTATTAGTTATTATCATCTGAATGTACGCTTGTTTGACAAACTCAGACTTTTGTGTTATGCTTTTCTTCAGTGATGTAATATAATCTTTTTGCAAGGTAAGACAGGTTGTGCTCACCAAAGTCCCTCATGCTTTCTTGGTCCGTATCATCCAGGAAGAAGTAGCCCTGCTTCACAGCCCGGTGGACCTCAAAGCAAAGACCCAGACATGCGTCCTCCACCAGGTCAGACAGGATGTCCTGAGCCATTGCCTGTCAGGGACGACATGCGGTACATCTTTGTGGCTTGCCTGAGGTGAAAAATTCTTAATATCCTCCAAAATAAATTATTTTTTTGCTTTTTTTTTAAAGCCCACTTGCAAGATTGAGATTTAACCAATTCAGACAAAAGATAACCTGACTAACTGCAAAACAAAAAAAACATTTCTGATTTCATTAATTAAGGGTAAAACCTTTTTTAAACTAACCCTATGTGAAATTTTGTTTCCATCCAGTGTCACATACATTTTTCTGAATATGGTTAAGGTCTGAACTATTCTGAAACAGCTCAGTCACAATTTGAGCTTGACATCATCATCCTGGAATATCCCAGTTCATCAGGGAATTAGTATATTCAGGTAATCAGCTGACGTCATGATGCTGCTGAACCTGGACGTGACCAGTTGCAGCAACCTCAGAGCATAGTGCTTCCTCCACAGGCTGCTACAGAAGACACAAAGCATGATGGGAGCATTAATTAATCTGCTTCTCTTCTTACCCTGAAGCACCCATCACTCAGGAAGAGGGAATATCTGGACCCATCAGAGGACTTGACCTTCTTCTATCACTCTAGAGTTCAATCTTTTTGCTCCTTTGCAGGTTGAAGCATTTTTCTCCAGTTACCCCCACTGACTGCAACTTTTCAGTCCTGATTCCTTTAGTTTTCTTCACATTGAGGTGTGAAAATACTCCTAGTTTCACTATTAAACATAGTTCTAGTTTAGTTTTTCTTTGATCTCACCAAACTTTCCAGTGATCACTCAGGATTTATTTTCTGACCACATTCTGACGATTCCCCTCTTTCGCTACAGTTTTTAACAACAAGTTGAACAGTTCTCAACCCAATTTTAGTACTTTCCTTAAAAAGTTTTCTCTGCTTGATGCCAGTGATTTTACTCTTCTTAAACAACCTCAGGATGCCTTTTCAACATCCAATAGGAGACTTGCACTCATTTGCTTTTTGGGGGTGTAGGGGGATCAAGCAGTGCATAGTATCATAGTTTGGGTGGGTATTTCTTTTTAAATAATGAATGAAATCATCATTTGAAAAAGTTACTTTTTGCCTTTGCACAGGTTTGGTTTGATATTAAAACGTCTTTGATGACACCTGTTTACAACAACGCGTGTCTGCTTATTGCTGCTTTCCATCATCATCATCACCACCGTACCTCCAGCTTGCTGTTGTCCAGGCTGGACACCGAAAGCTCCTCCATTTTCATTTGCCAGATCTACCAGATGAGCAGACGTTGCTGTGTTCATGCTGTAGCGCAGCAAGCATCGGCCAGAGCTGGGCTGCTGCAGGAGGGAAGCACAGTTAGCAGCAGATGCCAGTCGGTCACTGAGAAAGGGATGCAGGTACTCACAACGGAGCAGAGGACTGCTTCCCGCACTCACAGCCTGGTAACAAGCACACAGACACAAAACACGAAAAGGAAAGTCAGCGGAGTCCAAAACACGGCGCGAGTCTTCCACACTTCCCAGCAGCCCCGAGCATTGCCATTCAATGAAAGGAGCTTAGCTTGAAGCTGGAGGAACACAAAGAGCGCGGCTATGAATAGGCAGGAGGTGGTGAAAATACCAGGAGGCAACAGGAGAAGCGGCGTCCTGCGTCAACAGCTAACATGGCTACAACACAGAAGATATACACGAGCGGTTGTAATTATAACAACGATAAATATATATATATATATATATATTTAATTGTTTTGCAGTTGTAGGAACATCCAACAGTAGCTAGTCTGCTCGTCCCTGAAGTCAACACCGCTGCTGCTGCTGCTGCAGTGCGGCTGTGCGCCTCCCCGCTCCCTGGAAGAACCTCCGGCAGCCAAAACTCTGAACCTCCGGCCCCCAAATGCAGCCTTCCCGGCGGGGAATATCGCAACCGCGGTCCCGGCAAAACCTTAATTGAGTTTATTTACCTATTTCGACAGGCATCCATCTTTACTAAGCGTTCAGGCAGAAATAATCGCTCTCTGCACGAGTTCCACCGATGGCCTCCTGTGCCGCAGATTCCCCTGCTGCTTTCACTTTGTTTGCTAATTCTGCTCATTTGAAACCACACCAGAAATAAAAAGCGACATAATTAACGAAATTCTTACTTTTCTTACATTTACAAGATAAACTATTAAGGAGCTTAATGAAAAACCTAACTAAAATTATGCGTATTTTAATATGCACCCGTCTCAGGCAGAAGCAATCGATCTCCACAGCTGCGGCTCATGAGCTGCACTGATTCTGTTGCTACTTTGATCAAATCCACCTTTTAACAATTTAACGACCATTGATTAATTTAATGCACGTCATATTTAAAAATATATAATTTCTTTTTAGAGAAATATAATAGCTCAACCACCTTCTGTCATGGAGATCGTTTTTAGTATATTAGAAGCAAAATATTTTGTAAAATTTCACTGAATAAATTAAAAGTATTTATGTAGATTTATTTACAACATGTAGAAAATATTTTTAGGTGTATTATTACAACATACGGAGGCAAATTATATTAAAAATGACCTGCCACTAAGGCTGCAGCATTAGATCTTTTTCTATACCACTATAAGCACATTTGGTTTTATGTATGTTTGCTTCAAACTGTGGATCTCAGTGTATATTTTTCAGTTGTACTCAACTCTTTACTGAGCTATGTACTCCAATTTATTTACGAAACACAGCAATAAAGTGATTTAAAGAAATAAAAGCTTGACAAACTGACTGAACTTACATGTACAATCCATTCAGCTCATTTTGAAAGTTGCATCTAAATTGTAAAACACAAACATAAGTTGTGTTATTATAAAATCTAAAAAAAGATAAATTACCTCTATTCTTTAAACAGTTCTGTTTTTCAAGGAAAACTTCCACACCTCTTAAACAAAACACTTAATTGGCCTTTAACTGAAATAAAGATATAATTTGTCAGCAAAATTATTTAAATCTGTTCTGTATTTTTCATTAAAAAAAACCCCACAAATCCCGAACATTTTTTAGTATTTCTTTAATTAAATCATCCCTGACATGTCCCATGCTTTAGTATAACATGTTCGTGTACAAAATGACAAAAACAACTGAATTTCAAATTTACATTAATTACATTCCCAATTCTCCTCAATGAATATGAATTTTAAACAGTTTAAATCTTTCTAACCAAGAGCCGAATGAACTAAAAAAAGCACTTGAAAAATGTAAAATAATCATGGCGTGAACGAAGAAATGACCGTTTCTGTACTACTGTAATTTTCCTTCTTGACAGTCGATATTTAGAAGATGTTGAACCAAAACTGCTAACATCCCAGGAACTCACTCTAAAACTATGAAAATATTCTTGATGTAGCTATAATATCTGCACAAGTAAACATTACTGAGAAGTATCTCTGCCACACAAATGATGTAACTTTACAGGCAGCATTTCTTCAGTTCAGTTGATAAAGTGTTCATCTAGGTTTGCCTATAGCAGTGTGAAGGTTCTGATTCTGTCCATCAGCGATGCATCTCAAACATGTCCCAGTCCTCTCCACTCTCATCCTATGGACCAGAAGATGATAGAATTGAATAAATTAATCTTTTATTACACTCTCATAACTACAAAGTGACTAATTTAGAAAATTATTATTATTATGAGTATATTTATTGTTTTCAACAGGAAGAACCATCGACATCACCTCACAACTGCTCCAAATATCATCTTCACTGCTGATCTCTATGATGTCTTCGTCCTCTGAGTCCTGAGTACCAAAATAAACAGGAAGCAAAATTACAGCTCAGCATGAGAAACCTCTTCCTTATCTCACAAGTCAAAGAATGTCAGCATTGTGAGAAAATATCATTGGGTAGCGATCATGCGTCATGGATGTGAATCAATATGTCGAAAGTCTCTCTCCCTGGCTTTGTAACCAGACACAGATTTAAAGAGGAGTGGCAAAAGCAAATGAGGCGAATTAGCAGAGCACGTAAATGACAGATGGTGTCATCCAGAAAATTTTAGCCAGAGACGGCTAGCCGAGCACGGGCGATTAGCATTATAATGACAGTCATAAAGCAGAGGCTTCTTCAGATTTGTTGCAACACTGACTGCTGTCCTTCCTGCCCATGGCATCACCATTTACAAAAACCTTTTGAATACAATTGGATGACATACGTTTAGACCATATTTTATTTCCATTTTAGATTAAAAGAAGAATTTTTTAACTTGGTTGAATGTATGCGTTTTATTCATATAACTTACTGAAGGTTGACTCAAATGTAGCTCTTCTCTGTCGGACACCTGGTTTTTTTTGGCATCGAGGAACCGCAATTTCTGCAATGCAAGTTGGAACATGATTTCCAGAAAACTAACTTTGAAAACATTGGTGAATTTCAAAGTACTCACGCTGGGTTTTTGTTTCATATATTTTGTTTGCTCTTCTGGGGTCAGTTTCTGCACAGAGAATGGAAAATAGATACATTTACCTCCCAGAACATTTGAAAAACCCAAAGTGAAGATGGACATTTCTAAACACCTCGAACCACTTTTGCAGGTTTTCTGAGTATTGCTTCATGTTTGAACGCTTCTGTTCTTTGTAACGTTCCTTCTCCTTTACAGGGAGCTTGTGCCAAAGTTTCTTAGATCTGGCTAAACACATCATCTGATCTTTGGCAAAGTATGTGAGTAGAGATCTGAAAAACAGTGCTAAATTAGTCAAACAATCTTTTCAGGGAACATTTCGGAGGTTTTGATTATACACTCACTGGCTGGGCATCTTGGGCTCACGGGGTGACATCCTCTACACAGAAAAAACAAGTGTTTATGCGAAGTAAAGATCCAACACAACAGCCGCAAGTACAGAAGTATTCACACCTCTTCAACTTCAATTTATTGGGATTTATTTTTTGTCGTTTCAAAAAGTAAAACTCATATCACATAAATACATTACATGTGAAATGAAATATTTCAAACTATTTCTTGTATTTTTTGTGATTTAAACCTTATATTTTAGGGTTGCATGTATATAACATGAGTAACTATGAAACTTAAAACATTAAAAATATCCATAAATCAAATGTTTATTGAATTTATTAAAAAGGAAACGTAGATTTCATCTTACCAAAGGCTTTGCCGTCACGAAGCTGATATCGTGTTCTTTAATGAATCGCTGCTTCTCTGTCTCATCAAAGCGCTGAGGAACAAACAAACTGTCACACAACGCCTCTTCCTGTTAAATCTAGAAAAGTCTCAACTTACATCCAAATATTCCTTCAGCTTGACATTATACTCATGCTTCATCTAAAAATGACAAAAAAAAACCCAAACATTTAGGGTACTGTTAAGTCAAAACAACTACTTTCTTTTTTAGTACTATGTTGGTACCTTTAGACAGCGTGTGTAATACTCATGCTTCTCTGCTGCATTCAGTTTTCTCCAGTGTTTCCTCATAACACTCAAGAAATCCGAACCCAATGAAGGTTTGTTTTCTGCAGCATTCTCCGTGATGAACAGATACAGAGCATCTCTGAAAATATTCAAAAGGACAGAAAATTAGACAAACGGCAACAAAAATCTGGAAATAACGAGATTAAAGTTCTAACCTAACAACACAAAGTTTAGGGCTGTTAATGGGACCGAGTGAAGGTTCCCCAGCTGAAATATAAACACAATTATCCAACCTTCTGATTTTAAGCAGAATAATAATAGTAAAAATGCTCTTAGAAACTTCCTCAGCTGTCTATTGCAAGCTTTATGAGTTTTAGTGTTCAGAACCTTTTCAGTGTGAGAAAATAAGCTGGTAAAGAGACAGTTCAGTTCATTTTAAGAGGTGGTTAGACAAGTAAAAACTCTGCAGTCGGAGCAATCTCAGTTTGGTGAATCATGGAGAGATTTTCAGTGCAGAGTCATGATAACAGGAGTTATTTCTGCAAGTCTCAGTAACTGAATTTGAGATTTTAAAGGCCTTTTCAGACAATTTTTGGACACACCTTTATGAAAAGTAATAAGTTACTTAAATTATATTCACCTTAATAGCTTAAGTTAAAAATGTAAAAACATGATCAACAAAATAAACCACTTTAAAAAATTAGCTTTTTCCTAACTGGTGTAGAAAATGTGATAAAAACAATCTCTTACAGGGGTGGCTTCACAGGCAGGCCATCCTACAGAGAAAAGTAACAGATTTATATAAGAGCGGTCAAACATCTACAATACCAAACGTTTCTCACCCAGCAAATCGTGCAAACAGCATGCTGAGACAAGGCAGAATGGAAGACTTACAATTGCAGAGAGTTTTGCCTTTCTAGATCTTCGAGTACCACGTAGATTGTTGTCTTTACTGAAAAAGAGCACACACAAAAAAAGTTTCACAATATAAATTTAGATCAACTGCTTTGTTAAATCACGCCTGCATAGAGAGGGAGTTTTGTACCAAAAGCGGTTGAACTTTTTCCAATACTTCACACGTCGAAGGATGTACCTCTTTTCATATTCATCCTACAATAAAAAGTCAAATCTGTCAACTTTCACGTCACTCTTATCAATGAGTATTAATTTATATATCCACTTCTCATACACTACCAACCTTCTCTTCACCTGGAAGCTCATCGTACTTCTTGTGTGCCATCACCACAATCTTTGTCATCGCCAGCTCTGGGTGCTTCTTTTTTAACCTGGAAAAGTTCCTCTGCATGTAGTCTATTTTTGGAGGACAAGGGTATTTTGGGAAGTCTGGATGGGTCTGTGAGAAAAATAAAATAGAAATTAAGACAAACGATCACAAAGTGTTATTGAGTTTTTCGTTCAGGTAATCACATTCGAGCCAATCTGATCAGGAGGAGGGAAAGTCATTGACTTAATTACTGGGATATTTTATCGTCCAGCAAACACTTTTGAACCTGCGCATATAACAACAGTCATCCCACTGTTGCTAACTTAGCAACTTTATTGCTATATTTAGCAACTTTTCATACGATTTAAACAAACAAAAGAGAGAGAGATGAAAACAAATCGCCATTGTCCAAAATCCAAATTAGCAGGTTTTGTTAAAGATCATTAATCGTCTGGAAAACTGCAATTGATGCACCACTACTTGGAACATTAATTAATGATTAATGATATGATTAATGATACACCAAGGAGGCCATTCAGCCTTTTGACTCAGGCGTGTTGGAGCAGGGATGCATCCAAAAGTTTAACTAAAGCGGCACTTGAGGGTCGGAGTTGCAGACCCGGGTTTAAACCATCTAGAATCAGCTATTACACAAAAATAAAACGTTAACATTCTGCAATTTTATTTGGCTATAGATTTTAAAGACAACATAGGAACTGGCATTTGAAGTGAGTAAGTAATGGATGATCTCTCAAGTGAGATTTTAAATCAAAGTGTGACCAATCTTATTAAAAGCTTTTTCTTGTAACTTCAGGTCAATTTATTTACATAAAAAAAGCATAAAAACAACAGATGCTGACCAAGGTGCTGTACAAAAGCAAGAAAAAAACAATTAAAACAGAAACATTTTATTCAAAAGTCGCGTTAAAACAAAAATACAATTAGACTCCATGTATGTACACAATTGGTATTTACCGTTCTGTGAAGGAGAGGCTTGGAAACCATCTCTTCAGCTTCGGCAATGAGTTCCGTCAGGCTCCGATATTTGCGCATCTAAGCAACAATAACAAATTTATTACACTTTCTACAAATGTTTCCACATTTTGTCACAATGCAACCTCAGTCTGCAAAGTATTCTATTGGGATTTTGTATGATAAACCAACACAAAGTAGCGTAGATTTATTAAGGGATGGGAAAAACAAATGTCTCTCCATCCATGAGTAATTCAATCTCAGCTGTTCTATGACGACATCGGTGAGCAAACGGCACCATAAAAACCAAGGGACACAGCAATTAGGGAGAAGTTCAGAAGAGAGCTCACCTTTTTCATCGCCTTTTGCCACTTGTCGTGGCATTCCTTTGCAGAATAGGGAGGGAATGCGGTTTTATCCCAGTTTACAGACAATACTCCAATCTGACTACTCGTCGTTTTCTCACTTTCTGGGGTGTTGCTCCTAATACGGCCAACAAGCTTCAGGAGGTTTGCGGTGGTCCATGGTGCAGCTATAGCACATTTACATAGAACATACTCACTTAACCTCAATTTACCTGTAGCACGTTTTCATTAGGTCAGTAATTATACCCACCTGATTCTGCACTTTCACTCATTTTCTTTTTTTAAACCGAAACGTCTTTCCCTTTTCAAGACTTTTAAGTGAGTCGAAGTAACAGGCCGTAGTTAAAACACGTAACTGAGAAGCAAACTTTAAAATTAGATTATCATATCAACTTAAAACAGCCTTTAAAAAAGCTGTAGCCGAACACAATGGCGTTGGTAAGTTTTAAAACATCCGCAAAAGTCCTTTGCTAATGGGTGGAACCCTAGTTGGGAAGTCCAATCAGAGAGGAGAACTAAGGAACGTCACTTAAGCAGCGGAAACACCAGCCAATAAGATGAGTCCGTGTTTAAAACGACAATAAATAGAAGAGGAGCGCATCTTGAAGAATGTCCGGTAGTCGCCCCCTACTGGCCAGGACAGCGAAAAGCCACGTGAAATTAAAATGACTAACTGGATTATATTTAATATTTTAAATAAATATTTACAGGTTGCATGCTATTGTCTGAATAAAACTGAAACTTCATAACTTAAATACATACATTTTGTGTAATCATTTACATTTTTCAACAGCTCATTTGTAATTGTGTTACCTTATAAACATGTAGAATTAATCCAGTATTTACAAATTCCCTAGACTACATCTATTTCTCAATAACTTTATAGTTTTCTTGCATTACAGAAATATATTTTGTATTACTGTAGTTCTTTTTTTCATGGTTGTTTTTTTTATGTGCATCTGTATGCCATTTGCCTGTCACTTTGTAACCAATTAGAGGGTAGCATCTGCAGTCAAATTCAATAAAGTACAATACGAGTTCAGATAAGGCTCCTTTGTCAATCTAAAAGTACCTTTCAAAACATTAAAGCTGGTATTAAACATACTTTTCATAACTCCAAATTTCTGTTACTCTGATATGATCTCATTTCATTAGATGAAAGCCAACATAATAAAAAAGCAACATAAATATTTTATTTTATTGGCACATATTTGCTGGATGATAAAGCAGCAACAACAAACAAATCTGTTAGAGAGGAACATCTAAAAATAGAAAAAAAATTTAGACTTCATTAAAGCCACCTCTTTAACTTTATGCAATTCAAATAAAAAGCATTTTCCTTAAGAATGGCATGAAAATATGTAAGCATTCTTATGTCCAGTAGTTGGAGATTTTTTTTTCAGTGCATGAACTTCAGCTCTGCATCTGCCACCCTGCAGACAGTTAACAAAGCACCGCCTCTCAGCTCTCCTGGGTGGTGGTTTCTTCCTGGCATCCATCATAGAAACCAGCTGGTTGAGAATCCTCCATCTGGATTTGTAATCAACACCTCGAATGTGTTGCCATCTTTTTTAGCTTCGCTCTCAACCTGATGATGAAAACATAATTAATAAATTGATGCAAAATGTACCAATAAGATGGATTCTAAATGCATTTTTACATCAACAATATTTACATTCAATCCTTTAAGACGACTAGAATTAATTCTATTTGCTGAAGGCCAAAATAAGAACAAATTTTAGAGATTTTTTTATCGTCTTTCAATAACAAATTTACCCAGCTGAGGATGCCATGGCTTGTGAATCTTTTATAATTTAAAACAATGGAGGCCCACCTGTAGGGGGATTTGAAAGCAACACCTAAAACACACTGCATACTTGTGTGACGTCACAGGAAAATCAAAAAGATCAATGAACACATTAGGAGGAATGACTGGTTCCTCCTTATGTTTCAACTTCCTGTTTCCTGATGGTGCATACATTTGCTAAAACAAAAATAT
>CAEGAG010188582.1:0-21961 GCA_903067065.1 Brachyrhaphis terrabensis
AGAGAGACATTTAAACAGCATTTCAACAGCATTTAGCTGTTGCAAATCTGCAACATCTGCCTGGAGAGGGTTAATGTGCTTTGGTAATGTAATGTAATGTAAAGGAAAAGATTAGTAAAGTTGCTAGCTTGATAGCGACCTGGAACGGTCCAGTTCAACAGCCAAACATTTATACTAGAGTCTTTGTGTTTGTGTGAAACTGAGTTTAATTTAAATGAGTTGATTCTCATGGTTGGCTCTGTATATTTCTGAAGTATTTTTGGCTTCACAACCCCGTGTTTGATAACGTTTTATAACAATAATTTAAACTTTCAATGTTTGATATTGTCTAGCAAAATGTTTTTATGTCAGGCTCCATGGCTGCTACATTGATGAGCTATGCTGTAGTTGGGGACATGTTGTTTGCTGCTGAGCATAATCATTTGTTGCTAAAAAAAACATTATTTTTACATGAACTTCTAAGTTATATGAAACTTCAGTTAAAATCATTAGAAGGCTCAGAATCAGTCGAGTACCAATCCACAATCTAGGGGAGAAAAACTCACCTGGTATGAATTACATTTTTAGCTATTGGAGTAACGCTTAACAGAAATTTATTTAATCAAAGAATGTCATGAATATGTGTGTAGGGCTGCAATGATTGCAGTTTTCTGGCCGATCCCTGGTTACTGATCTTTAAAAAGCCTGAGCTGGCGATTTTGATTTTGGCCGACACCATTTTTTTTGTCTGAAATGTCACTAAATAGACCAAGAAAGTCACTGAGTTGGTAACAGTGGGGTGAATATTGTTAATTGTAGACTTTCAGACCGGACCTGGTGGGCCGGTCTGTCAGTCAAACCTCTCACTGTAGAGCAGAAGAGGACAGAGGCTGATTTTTAAACCTTTGCTGATGAAGATAAGATTAGAGGATAAGATGGGCTTTACATGTAAGTATCTGCCAATCACGATCCCCCAAAATTAAGGAAATTGTTGCCCAGAAATCAACTGGTTGATAAATCAGTTGGCCAATAAATGTAACCTATATTATGTATGTACAGTATATAATGTAAACAGCACTGTCGGAGAGGTAATAAGTTTATAGCAGGTTTGTGAATGATCTTATTATTGGATTGTTGATTGCAGTCAGTCCACATTGTTAGTAGAACTAGAGGGCCCCAAAACCAAATTTTGCTTCAGGCCCCATGGAGGCTTGGGCCGGCCCTGGATTGGTCGACGGTTTTTACACACATTCTGTGCGTCCAGTTGTTTAAATTTGGGGATAAATAAAGCATTTATTACATTTCTAAAGGAAATGTAATAAATGCTTTAAAAAATACTCTATCATCCTGTCCAGCACAGTAGATGGCAATAATGAATCTAAACAAAAATATGGAGTAAAATGCAGCATCCAGATGTGCTACTAAATACTGACTTGAAGTGGATGAATAGCTATGCAATAATTTATTTTAATTTTTTTAGAAATAAAGCCACATTTTGTTGACCATGATTAATTTGTAAAGACAAGAAAAGGGTAAAACGCACAAGGGGGTGAATGCTTTTTATATGCTCTGTAACTCTGCTTTAAACACTAACTCTGAAGGGACCGAATCAGTTATGGGTATTAGAGTAAACAAGTCAGACGACAAATATCAATCTTTGACGTTTTTATTGTTGAGTTGGTCCATAAAATCCAAATCTTGTTTCACTTTATTTCAACAAAATCTTCTGTTGTTTTTTACAGTTGCCAATGTGTGGAAACAATGTTTGAACTTGCATATCTTCGGCATATCGAGGAGTCAAGCCCAGCTGAGATTTTGAAGTGAATAAATCTGTCAGTTTCTCAGTCAGGCAACCACAAGAGTTTAAACAGACGGCAACTTGACTCTTCAGATTCTGCGAAACTGAACATGGTTTCAGGCAAAATGTAATTAAACTAGACAACACAATTAAGTCATCCATCTTAGTTACAGTAAATAAGGAGAGTGAGCGATGGGACGGGAGCACACAATGGCTGAAAGCCTTTTAAGCTCTTTACATAGTTTAACGTAATGACATTAGGACTGCTCATCAAAACGTGTTGAAATGTTTTCCACATTAACAATACAGACTACAGCACTGATACAGTAGACAGTGTCTGGTCTATTAGCTGAAACAAAAACAAAGAACTCTGTATAGTCCAATTAGCAAGGGGATGAGATCATTTTTCATCAAATTTAAAGGAGTGCTGTTTGACATATAGAGCTTAATAAAAAAAAAAAAACATCTGTGTCAAACACTGAAGCAGGTTTCATTAAGGATCTGACAGAGGGAGCCTCTCTTCAGGCAACCAGCAACATCCGAGTGGGAGGAAACCCAGGCAGGCCTGAGGAGCCACAGCTCCCAGCTGGTCTGGGAGAACCCATCCCAGAACCGGCATCTGGACGAATCGTGCTAGCTAAACATGTTCTGGGACATTCTGCTCATCCAGCTGTGACTGTGAATTTCAACCTGCAAACAGATAAGACAGATGGACAGATTGTAAACAAAGTACTAGAAGGTCTTTTTAATCACTCCAAAGTAAAGCTTTTTTCCCCCTGATATTCAGTTAGCTGGAAGCAATTTTTGGCTCCATATTCCCAGAGAAGCGTTTGATCATAAGCAGTCATGATTGCTTTTAAATCCTCACTCTGGGGGTCATAATTGGGCAAAAAGGTGAAAACGGGGCTTCACATAAAGAAGAGAGATTGAACATTTTCTATAAACCCACTACTTGAGAAAATACATTTAGATTTTTGAACAGGATGGCTTTAACTAAAGCAACTAAGAGAGAAAACTATCACTCAACTCAGTAAATTAACTAGAATTATTTTTGCTATGTTTTATTCAGGTACCATCTACTTCACTGAGTGAGACAGAAAACGGCCACAAGGGGAAGACTATATGTCTTCCAATTACAAATATTTCAATTTGCTATCTGAGTTGTTGGACCCTACTGGGAGGTTGTAAATGAGGAAAATGTCCTCGCAGACTTTCCAGTCCAGAAGACAGTAGAGTAAAGAAACTTTATTTGAACTGAGTGACTGGTGACTGATTCCAAAGATTTTAAAAAAAATATTTAAAGCAGTTACCTCAGGCTGGCTTTTTGAAAAAAAAGATAGACACAAAGAGAAATCTTGATTATATTGACTACAATAAAAACATGCACAAAAATAACTTACCTTTGCCATTTTGTTCCATGCATATATGGAATAAACTCGACAAGTCTCAGAAACTGTTCTGAAAGCTTTTGGTCCATATTGATTGTGATACCATCATATGCTGGCTGCATGTCCCATGATGAGAATCTATAGTTCCACCACATCCCAGAGATGCTCTATGGAGAACAACTAACTCATTGTCATGTTCTTAAGTTTGAGAGTCTTTGAAATGATCCAGTTGGCGGTGCCGTTGAGATTAGCCTCAGTTGGTACTCAGGGGTGTACCAAGTGTAGAGAGAAAGGATCACCTCACCATTACACAGCCAGCAGCAGCCTTAACTGTTCACACAAGGCGGTATGGATCTGAGCTTTCATGTTGACCTTGCCAGCCTGATATCAAGGCTTACCACACCAGGTGATGTTTTTCCAAATTGTTATTGTCTAATTTTGGAGAGCCTGTTTGAGTTGTAGCCTCAGATTTCTGTCACAGGCGTGACACTGATCAGCTCATCATGGAATCCATATGCCTTATGATTCAACATGTTAATACACAGATGGTTTTCTACATACTTGTAATGACTGGGTCATTTTAGCCACTGTTGCCTTTATGTCATCTTAAATCAGTCTTTCCATTCTTTTCCTGCCTCTAACATCAACAAGGCATTTTCATCGTTTGGATATTTTCTTTTTAAATCAAAGTGATAACTGTGTGTTAAAATTCAAAGTGAGCAAAAGTTGCAATATACTCAGACAAGTCCAACCAAAGTGATAACCAAAGTTATTTAAATCCCTTTTTTAGGCATAAATCATTATTTTCAGAAGGAAAACTTCAATGAAACCAAAAATATGGTCAACTTATTGAAAAATGTTTAAATTACTCCATGTACCTATAGCTTGTCATAAAAGTGACCACACACCCCAGGTGTAAGTATTTTAATATATCTTTATATTGTATCCAATAGTCATATCTTTAGTGTTGTCCATTGCAAATTAGTCAGTGTATAGTTGTATAAAATTGTATATTTGCTGTCTGCTCATAACTAAACACACAGCATTAATGTCTGAAACACTGACAATACACTAATGAATACGACTTTAAGAGAAAATGTCCAAATTGTACCCAATTGGCCATTTTTCCTCAGCAGTGTCCTGTGTCTCCTTAGTGTCAGTGGTGAGTGTTTTGAATGGTAAGCAGGGGTTTGGTTTCACACACTCTCACTGGTCACTGAAAGTTCAATATGGTTCATCATGACAAAGAACTCTGAGGATGAGAGAAAAAAGAATTATTGTTCTACATCAGTGTTTCTCAATTCTACTGCCCTGTTCCCTTGATGAACTAGAACTCCCAAACCCGGACACACTCCTCACCTGATTGCTGACAATATCTAAACCAAGTTGGTCTGTCTTGGTCTCAGTCGACCACAGGACATGGATATGACTGAGTGTGTGCACTCAGCTTCCTTGGTTGGCTGTGGAAAAGCCTGTTCTTGGTGAAACCTGTCCTGCAGTTCAGTTTTAGGGTTTTAGCAACATTCCTATAGCTTCAGCCGTCTTTATGTAGAGCAGTGTTTCTCTGTTACAGTCCTCAGGGACCACTGACCTGCATGTTTTAGGCCTTTCTGTTCTGCTGCACATCTGACCTGAATAAGTGGGTGATTATCAGGGCCCTGCAGAGGTTATCTAATCATTTGATTCAGGTATTCTGAAACAGAGACAAATCTACAATATTGCAGCCAATATTCAGAATTTTGCCAACATTCCAAAGCTGAGCTGCTGGACAGGTTCCACTGAGAACAGGCCTTGACTTGGTCGCTGAAGAAGTTGAGTGCACACTCTGAGCGTCACATCCATGTTCTGTGGTCAGAGACCAAGATCAATGTATTTGGTTCAGATGGTGTCAAGTGTCTGTGACAGCAACCACACTTGCTGTCACAGACACTGTGACAGCAAATGTCTGTGACACCTGATAACAAGTGTATCCGGTTTTGGAGAGCTCTCCAAAACCCAACATGTACTGTGGCTTATGGAACAATCTGTGGGGATCTTTCAGGGCAGTTTTCCAACTCCAAATCAACTTCAAAACAAAAGCTGCTGGACCTGCTCAGCATGTCTTCAGATTTAAACCCTATTGAGCATCAGTTGGGGACCCTCAAATAGAAGGTGGAGGAGTGCAAGGTCTCCAACATCCACCAGCTCTCTGTCATCATGGAATAGTGGAAGAAGATTCCTGTGGCAACTTGTGAAGCTCTATGAATTTTGCTCAAAGGAACCCTAAGGCAGTGATGAAAAAATAATTGTGGCCACACCAAAAATTCACACTTTAAACACAATTTGGACATTTTCACTGTACTCGTCTTTCTTGCTAGCAGTTCAGACATTGACTGTGTGAGTTATGTTGAGGGGACAGAACATTTACATTGTTATACAAGCTGCACACAGAGTGTCACATTTCCAGTGTTGTCCCATGAGTGGATTTACTGAGGTATTTACAGAAACATGAGGGGTGTGTTCAGTTGGAGCTGATTCATTTTGTTGTGTTTTTCAAATGTACCTGTCCAAAGAGCAACATATGTTTGGATTCTATTTCTATTTCAATGTGTATGTATTTCAACTATTAAATGCTCCCTCCTTCACGATAAAATTATGAAAACATAACTGTTGCTTATGAGTTAGGTCCTTTGAATCCTACCTAAGCAGACTTTCTTCCTCTTCCTCCTGCTGCTCGGTTGCGTAATGTTCAGCATCCCTTGGCTGCTCTGTCAGAGTAATTCCTCCCAGGAGCGCATGAAAGTCATCTGCATCAGACCTGCAGGCACAGCCGGGTTCAGTGCCTCATAAATTTGCCACATACACACTCCACAGGTGCCCACAGGATGGTGCATAGTGTAGTAAGGTGACATTTTTCTTATAATGGTAAGACATCCACCTCCTCCAATGAAACTTCCTGCTGAGTAGCTGAAATCTAAGGTGGGTCGTGAGTAACAAGGCTTTATGTGGGTGAGCAATGCGTTTTTCTCTGAGTGCGCCTGGTAGCTGCATCATACATAAAGTAGTCCAGTGTAAGCGTGTGCTTTCAAGGGTTAAAATGTCTTAAGTCTGGGCAGAGAGTAATTCTAGTATTATTGAAATTACTCTAAAATGAAAAGGTTTTAGAAAGGATCACAGTAAAAAGAGGAAATATGCTGTGAGGCATTTCTAGAAACTAAAAATTTAAAGCTCATGTCCCAGGCTGTTCATTTCCCAGGCTGCAAAATTGTCCAAAATCATGAGGAAGAATGGGAAGGAAAGCACACTGTTGACTTTAAAGCTCTCACTCACTAAGCCAGTGGATTCTTGTTTCATCCTCTTACTCCAAGAGGACTAATGAGATTAACCTGTGGTAAACTCCTGGGCCATGTTTCCTGGAATGATTGATTAAAAAATACCTGAAACAGTCAGATCTGGTTAGCACAGAGAAGTTTATTTCAATTTTAAAGAAGCATTTTAATCAGGTTTCTCTTTAAGAGGATAAAAAAATGCAAGACATTTAAGTGATATAATAAATAAACCATTTCATTTTAGAAATGTTATTTTCAAATTTAGCATTAAAAACGTTACAGAGAGTCAATCTTGGTTTGGCGGTCACACTGAAGACATACAAAAATTTGTAGATTGGCATTAAATAAATATATTAAAATCTAATATCAAGAATTCAGTCATTTGCATCAAATAAAAATGACTGCAATGAGATCCAATCATTTAAAACTTTAAAGGAGACCACAGCCCAAAAATTCAATCATTTCTCAACAGCCACAGGTCCAGACCCTGTGAATGAAGCAAGACGTAGAGCAAGTGACTGTCTTTGTAGTTAGTTAACATCCATCCATCCATTTTCTAACACTCTTGTCCCTAGTGGAGTCTGGAGGGGTGCTGGTGCCTATCTCCAGTGAGACATTTCAGGCGAGAGGTGGGGTCAACCTATTGTAGGGCAACACAGAGACAGACAGAACAAACAACCATGCACACACCCCCCCCACACACACACACACACCTAAGGAGAATTTAGAGAGACCAATTAACCTGACAGTGATGTTTTTGGACTGTGAGAGGAAGCCAGGGTACCCAGAGAGAACCCAGCATGCACGAGGAGAACATGCAAACTCCATGCAGAAAGACCCCAGGCTGGGAATCAAACCAAAGACCTTCTTGCTGCAAGGCAACAGTGCTACCAACTGCACCACTGTGCAATCCCTAGTTAACATCTACACCTATTTTTTTGATCAGGGCAGTTTTCCAACTCCAAATCACCTCCAAGACAAAAAGTGCTGGACTGACTCAGCATGTCTCCTGATCTAAACCCTATTGAGCATCTGTTGGGTAACCTCAAACAGAAGGTGGAAGAGCTTGTTGTTTTTGTTTGCATCATGCTCGTTGTGACCACTCAGTCAGAAACATCTTTGAATCCATCTAGGAACTAACCACCTCAATTCACAAAGCTCTCCATAGTTTATTTTAAAGCCACAGTACACATTGATGTTGACTTTTGACATTTGTAAAAGTCATATTCTCCAACATGTACAAATTTTCCATATGTTTCATATTCATTTGGAGTTCTGCTGCAAAGTGCACTTGCTTTTAAATGTCTTTTGTTTCTTATGCACACCATCAGCTTTGACCACAGATGTGTAATGTGAAATATTGTTTCAGTTAAACCATACGACTGTAATATTCGTGTGCAGTCACCGAATGGAAGCAGGTTAAAGCCAATTCACAGGAAACAGAAAATATAGCTCAGTACATCTCTTTTACAAGGAAAAAGTGTTTGCCTGCAGCCAGAACCGTGTTCAGGAGGCTTGAGACCAGTTAATCACCTATGATTGGTGAGACAGTTTACTTGTGTAAAGGGAGCTCTTGATTTCATGCACCACAGCAGTCACACTAAATGCAAAATGTCAGTATGCCACTTGATCAGGCTTAATTAATTGTGAAAGGCTAAATCATGATACAATTACTACAGGATTAATTTCGCAGGCCCCCAAAAAATGCGTAACACACCCGCTGCAGCAGACGGAAAGAAACAGAAGAATGTGTTCTTCAACAGGTGAAGCTGTCCTCTCACAGTGTCTGTGAGAGGACTGGAAGTGTTCCAATAAGCGGGGCCACAAGTGCCAACGCCGCAGGACTAATTCAACATTCAGACAAAGTTAATTTCTTCGTGCTGAGCTCAAAACGAGGGCACGATCCCAGCGGAGGAAGATTAGCCCAGAATGGACGTCTTGCCTTACCAATCCAACCTGCACTGCAGTGTGTGAGGGAGACCTGGAGGGAAGCTGACACCTCTTCCCATACGCTCTGCTTATGTTTAGGCAGAAAAGTCATACTCACTTTCAGAATTATTATTGCTTTGTTGCAAATTGGTGGTTTTGTGTGCAAGATACCTAAAGATTGTTAGGTATCTTTAAGGTATTCTTAAAGATACCTAATAACTGGTTATTGTAAGCTCTCAGTGAAATGGCACACATTCGCTCTACTGACGCTTACATCCTAGCCGATGTAAACATTATTTTCCGTTTTTTCCAGATCAGCCTAGATTTCAAGCAAAAATTATTTGATTTTAACATTGTAAAATCAAATAACATTATCTGACCGTAGTACATGGTTGCGACCACATAGTGACTGCAATAAGAACGTTCTACTACAGCTACTACAGCTGTAGAAAACAATGCAATTCTGATTTTTACGCAATTTCAAAATCAAAAAGTATCTTCAGTTGCCACTTTAATTTTGAAATGTCTGTTTTGCGAAGAATTTGTAGCAAATTTACAGCCATTATCAAACGATGGCTTGATGGCTACCCGGGGGCCTGACGACCGGCTGGTCTAATGTAGACCTGAAGAAAAGAACCATTCAAAGCCAAAGCGAACCATTGTTAGAAAATAAAAATCTGAAATGTAACAGTTGCTTTAACTGTTAAAGGTTTTCCATGATGCGAGTTGTTTGCGATAAAAAAAGCTTAATGTTTGCAGCATTGTGAAGGAGCACTTAGCCCCAATAGGTTCAGCTAACCTCGATATAACTTCTCAGAGAAAATTACATTGAAAAATAGAAAAAAGGTTATTGAGCTTTTTAATGTACAAGCAAGGTCCTGTAAATTTAAAGACCCACCATGTAGCGCATGCTGAGGAAAACGTGGGGCTCTGGGTGACATCAGATGACGTTTGGATTGAACTTCTGAACTTTCCATCAAGTGACCGCTGCTCTGCCGCAGCGGTCCAGTTATCCTCACCGCTTCAGGTGCCGTTTCATAGCAATAATTGACACTTTGTGTGATTTGAAGTGAGTAGAAGCAGCTGATTGTGGGTTTAAAAATTGTATTGAAAATTGTGTGGAGGTACACACTAGATTTTTAAGAAAGTGTTTTTTCTTCAACAAGTGACTGTCGGTTCACTTGTCTCATGAACCGACAGTCACAGAAGTTCCTCTGTGCAGAATCCACAGAGGAACTTCTGCACCAGTCGAGAAGTTCCTCTGTGGAATAGTTTTACTGTCAGTCTTGTTTTCCTCTGGTTTTTTCTACTCTCAAGATTTAAAAAAGAAAAATTACATGACTCGAATAAAAGAAAACCACTGATCTTTTGTGAAAATCACTATTTTAATTCTTTTTCTGTCCGTTCAAAGTCTGTGTCCAGGAGGGCTTTAGTTTTATCCCAGCAGTTAATGGGCAATAGTTGCTCTACAGACCATGATAGTTGCTCTGTGATTCATGCTGGTTAAAATTTAATTTTCCTACTTGTAATTTTTTTGATGTTGTCATTTTTTGTGATGTATTTGTTGCTGCCTCTTGGCCAGAATTACCTTGAAGAAGAGGCTTTTAATCTCAATGTTTTCTATCCCGGTAAAATAAAGGCTATATAAAAAATGCAAATTATATCAACCAAAATTTAGGTACTAAAAACATTGCACATTTCAGCAGCTGAAATTAGTCACAATTAATTTGCTTAAATAGTGCTGATAGACTAAACAGAATAGCCCTTATTATGGCTCTGTTACATTAAACTCTCACAAGTGTGGTATTTCACACAACAAAAGAATATTGAAATAAAGTATCTCTGTTATCTTTAAGAGAAACATATTGGAGATAAAATACATAGAAAAGCTGCCTTATTTATTCGAATTGCGTTCGCTTTTCTTAACTTCAATAATCAACTCTAAACTAAACTAAAAGAGCAGAAAAACAAATTCATTATACATTAGTGCATTATTCATTTGTGTCCCATCTGTCTGAGATTAGCCTTTTGTAGACTTTGTTGTGTTTTGCTGTCAGCTATTGTAAGTATGAGATAAATTTGGGGGAATAAATAGTGAACGATGCACAGCCTTGTTCAGCAGCCGTGGCCTGAAAAACTCTGGCATAATCATTGCTTTGTGTGTAGCGAACAAGTTCACAGCTCTTAAGCATATTCTTTAAAAATTGACACAGGTATAAAAGTGAAGCACTCTACAGAGCTAGGAACAACTCGCCTGCTGAGGCTTTGCTGTCTGCAATTGCCATAGAGTCGTTTCCCCAACATGTTGCTCCTCATTTCTTTTTACTTTTTTAGTTGCTCATTGTGAATAGTATCATTTTACCTAAAAGATGCTGTAGATACAAGATTGTAACATATTACTATATTGTATATACAGCATCTATTCAGTTAAGTGATACTATCCACAATGGATTGTACCTTTTTTATGAACTCGTCGGTCCCAAGCCCAAATTAATGAGATACAGCGTAATGCATGTTGTTGTTTACATCTGGGAATTTTGCCCTAGGAAATTTCTGGTAATCTTCTTAGCGTTGAAATGGTGTATTACATAGGTCACAGTCAAACATTATCTCTTAAAACTTGAACAGAGGCCACGCCTCCAGGAAGTAATGGTTCCTCCATCACTGAGGCTCCAGACCGTCTGGACGAAGCAACATGTAGAACAAGCAGGTGGTTTTATTCCAGGCCAGGGAATGACTGGATAGATTCTTAGAGCAAATTCACTTTTTGAAGATGTTCTAATATATTTAGATTTACCTGAATCTCAGGAACTTCACCCTTTTCTCATGTTCTTATTATAGTGATCTCTTAGGTCAAAACTCTAATGCCATTCTTTAGAGAAATGGGAAATATGTTATATTGCTCAACATGATTCATTTTGTAAATGAATCGTGGAACAATCTAGGAGAAAAATACCCTAAAATATATTTGTTTATACCATGTTATTACAGTATACTCAATGTTTAGAATTTTGGTTTTTGACCCAACAATATTTTGTGGGTATTTGGCAGAAGATTCTGCTCAAGTTTATCTTTCTGAAATAAGATGTCTCTTGGATCTAATTAAAGTCGGTCCAGAAAAGATCAGACGGATTCAACGCTGCATCCTTTGGATGATACTCCAACTCTTATTAATTATGGCTTCAATTTTTTTTCTGCCTCTGAGCAATAAGGTGTTACAAATAGAGCCATGTCTGGTTTTGTGTCTGTACATAACGACTGTCTCAGTGTCTAGTCTGCTTCCAAGCTGGTGCCTACTTTATTGTCCTCTTTTCTAAATATGGCAGCGTTTCATTGGACCCAGCTTCAGACTCTCTTCCTTGACCACAAATTTTAACTCACTGTCCCATTTTACACTCGTAGCACTAGCTGTGCTTTCATGAACCATAAAATAAAAAATGGAAATTACAAAAATAAATTTGCTTAATGGAAACACAATTTTGAAAAAACTAACGGTTTTGGTAAAGTTTTGGGGATGAGATGTTTTCATCTATCATCCTAATCCAGCATCAGGATAGATGTATTTTGCAAAACTGCAATGGAAACACACGAGTAACGCGATCAACAGCCTGATGTGACTATTGGTGGAAACTACAAAGTAGACAATGTTCATCTGGCTCCACCAGAGCTTTCACAGCATCATAGAGTTCATAAAAAATTGTTATTCTAACATGTTGAATCCATAACTCTTTGCATAGGAAGACGAAGGCCAGGCTAGTTCAGACTCCACGAATCCTACATATTTCCTTGAACACTTAGGGTGACATACTATTTATTACTACTTTTAAATAAGTCTAAAAAAGTCAGTTTCATGCATATTTAGTACAAACAGAGGTGTTTAAGCACAAACACAAGTCTCTGCCTCCTCACAGTCTAGGTGATCATTTTCTTACTTCCATCCATCAACCTTGATCACAAAGCTGGCAGGAATATTCCCTCATTTTTCACCAACTCCCAAAGGTGTGAGATAGGAAAGAAAAGAAAAGTAAAATAAGTGCTGTGAGTGTTCACTTTCCATTTAATTGATGTAATTGTGGCCTTACAGGATGAATGTGCAGCACAATAAGCCAACGCTGAAATAATTAGACTAACTAAAATGTATTTTCTCGACTTGTAATATCACTCAATGCCAGAATAAAAATTCCTAAACAAACTAATTCAGAGTTCGCCTGTAAAGACTGGAACAAATGAACATCTGCATTTTAAAATGCATAAAGAGATTAAATGAACTCATGCAGATTATTGATGTACAATCACAACTCCAGGAGAATAGACATCCGCTAACACTTCTTTTTTTCCCTTTAGTGTCAGGACCACCAGATGCCTGGTGGAGACCCAGCAGCTGTGAATTTTACATGAACAATCAATAAACTCTGAGTTTTCAGGGATATTAGCCTGTTTTCACTGATGCTTTAATAAAATTGTGTATTACAGAATAACACAAGCTTTAAACTCTCTGGAGGCCAAATGTCCTATTTAAATATGTAACACTGATTTTTTGTATTAAAAAAATCAAATTAAAGTCATGTCTACAATGGTTTTTAATAGATGTAAGAAGATTGTTAAAAGCAAGATTTTGGAATGTTTGCTTTCTAAAGACAGAGAAGATTAAATGTATAAATATTCTCAGAAATCCTGAACAGTGTGAATGAGCAGATTGTTAAAGTGCAATAAAATTTAGTGCAAGAAGGAGTTTTAACAATCTCAGGGTGAACCATAAAAAAAAAAAAAAAAAAAGTTTCAGCAGTTGTTACCCAGAATACCTTTAATTTTAAGAAGTGTACTTTTTGCTTCACAAAAATGATTAGATCTCAATTTAAAGTTAAATGTACATGATTCGTTCTGTCATAAACAGTGTGGTGAAAAAGAATTTGGTCTCTTAAAGGGTTTATTGTTTTTCCTTTTGTCACTTTAATGTTTCAGATCATCAAATACGTTTTAATATCCAACAGAAATAAGCTATGTGAACACACAAAAATACAATTTCCTCTTTAAAAGGAAACAACCTATCCAAATCTGTGAAGCGTTTATGACATTTGCAGAGCCAAAGTAAAATTCCTCATTTGCACACACAACGTTGGCCTGTAACGCCATAGTACAGTAATTCTACTCTGAATCTTTTACATCGCTGTGGAGGAATTGTTTTGAAGGTTTTGGAGCCATAAAGGCTCATCTCAGTTCAATCTATGTCCAAATTTGAACTAGCCCTCTCCAACACCAAAAGCATTGAATGACAGCAATGTCTAATACCTGGCTGTAAAGTTTGGGCCAGGCTGCCCAAAACTTTTTGAGACCAAGATCTACTTTTCTCTCACCAGCCAACTGAGCTCTATCGCATGACACGAACATATAAAAATTGTACATGAAATTCTATTGACTTTTTTCATATGTCAATATACATAATTATAGCGGACATATTAAATACCTAATGGAGTTTCTTCCTCAGTGAAATTCTGACACTGGGAGGAGGTTACTGGTTTGCTGGTTGCAATCAGTTATCAATCAGTTATGGTAGATCTGAAAGTTGGTTTGATGACCTCAATATGAAAAATTGCAGATTGACAGGAGTAACCAAAGAGAACTGTTAAGTTAAAGCCACATCTTGTGAAGTTGGGATATTTTTCCTCCAAAAGAATCCAGAGGAATCACCTCAAACCAGATGTTGGACTGGATTTTATTTCAATGTTATCTGTGAATATCAGCTCCTCATTTTCAGCACTGGAGCTATAAAGGTTGAAAAAGGTTGTCATTTTGGAGAAATCTCATCAACAGCAATATTTCCACTAAATAAGAGGCAAAAATAAATAACATGTTTGATGGAGGAAAAGCCTCTCAGACTCTGTGCTCAAAGCAAGATGCCAGAGAACACGAAGCATTTTTTTTTTTATATTAGACAATTAATTTAATTTCATATAATTGTTGCGGTAGGATCCATTTGTTTAAATACTTAATAAAATATATTTGTCCTATTTGACGCCAGCGATGCCTGAATGTTTTATCTTGGAGACATCAGCATTGATGTTCTTACCTAGTTCTTTTGCATACTCACAAAAGATCTAGGTAATTAGTCCCAGTTTGTTGTTTGCTGAATGGTCAGAAATTACAATGGCTGTAATGTGCCACAGCAAAGGTAAACCAAAGTAAAATAACCTGAACAGGTGATCAACTCAAAACCATTTGTACCTTTTTACTCTCTCTGTGATTTAAGCTTAGCAGTTGCCGTGGTTGCCTTCACTCCGTGGAGGCCGTTCGGTGGACCTGTCTGTTTAGAGGTACCTTTTTTATGACTGTGTACTCTGTGGTGCACTGTAAACTGTTTGGCGGGAAACGATTTTCACGTTGAACTGTTTTGTATGACACATAGAGCTGGTAAAGATGTGAGTCTGCGCCATCAGAAGGGCGCTCAGCAGCTACACTACCACTTTCTGACAGTTGTGCTGTGGCTGGCCTGGCGGAGAAGAAACGGAGCTTCATGCCCAACTAGCTCATCAAACTTGTTAACATCCATTTGGATTGGGAACAGTGAAGGATTTTTTCACGGGAAATGCGGGCAATCGGTATGCTTGACTATGAAATCTAAATGTGCATTTGAAAAGATTCTCAACAGAAGAAAGAAGAGTTGCCTGAAGATTTGACATTCTCTGATGGGAGTCTGCTCTTGTTCTCCAATAAGTACTGGTTCTCTTTTGAAAGTCCTGAAGTGTATGGCAGACGACTACTGTTGATGTAGTCGTCTGCCATACACGACTACATTTAATTAATATTTTGTTATATGTTACTTTGTTATATGTTATATTCATGTCATATAACACGTGACATGAATATTCCTAATTAGCATAGGAATATTCATGTCACGTGTTATATGCTCCATCAAATCTGTGTTACACCCAGTGGACAAAGTTACTTTCTCTTTGCCAGTTTGCGGTTATTATTTCCACAGTTAAATCTTAAATTTTCTAAAAGTTCTCTCCCTGTAGATGTACATAATAGCTCAGCCTACAAAGCATCAACCCGCCTGTGAGGTGACACAGTGCTGATGCTCCCAGCCCCCGAGGCTGAAAGGGAAATGGAAGCAGCAGAGGAACGGGGCACTGCTAGTCCCTCTATCTGGCAAGATGACAAAGACGACAGTTGCGAGGGTATTTTTTGGCGACGTCCGCAGCATGAAGCGATGGCTGCCTTTGGTGTCTGTCTTCTGTGTCTTGTGTGTTTGTATGACTCTGGCAGCACCTCTGTGAATCTTTAAACTGTGAAATATTTAAAGCATTAGGGAGGCCTTCACAATAACATGGACTGTTTTTCTTTTCCTAAACCTACTTAAATGCTCGGGATCTCTTTACTCAGACTACTAATTGAATTTTAATGAAATTAAGGAGCATTTGCTAATCGGTCTGGGCTAAATCAAAGCTGGATTTCCCACTAGCAAACTGGACATGACAGAAAATCACAGTTCTGGCGAGACGACAACCTGTCAGAAGGGGCTTTTTCATTGATGTTTGCACAGCATGAAATAGTTAGTGACCCACAACTCAGCTGATGGTTACCCTAATGATCAAATTGCTCCTGATTGAAATGCCAGCAATGCCTTTATTGGAGACATCAACATTGGAAACTGCTTTATCGTCAGAATGCAGACGTCTCAATTATGAGCCTGTCTGCCATCATAACATCAAAAACAAACCAAGCATCACCTGTGATTTGCAAAATGGGCTTTTAGTGTACAGCCAACAATAACATCTGCTCTATCTCCTTCATCACAAGGAGATAGACATTTTTTGTCTGTTGCCTACTGCAAGTATGCTGGTGTTTAGAACAAATAAAAAAAGAGATATTGTGCTAGATTGTCTTGGAAAATTATCCTCTGGTCCACATTTTCTCTGTATATAAAAGTGATCACATGCAAACTTTAGAAACAATTATTGGGGGCAGAGGGGAAATTACATCATGTCATATTTTGTTGTCCACTTCTATGATGTGATGCCCACTGGACCCAGGACATGCTGGAGGGACTCATTCACACCAGCCCTGTGCCGTCGGCTTTGTTTGGGGAAGTTACAACTTCTGATCCAGGTCAAAAAATCAACATTGGTCCATCTAAAGCCTAACTGTCGGTTAAGGAGAACGCTGGTGTGTATGTAGATGCAAGCGGACCAGAGACCACACCAAAAGTATGATTCAGACTTTATATTTTGTTGAAAACATATGTTATCAAATACACAGAAAGTGTTCTATGCTGGTCTGTCCTAGTGAAGAGAGAGTTGAACCAAGAGGCTGAGCTCTTGAGTTCTGGTCAAGCTACGATCCTATCATCATCAGTGGCCTTGAGTCAATGAATGATTTGGTGGATACAAGTGACCAAAGTGAGTTTTCTCCAGAGGGTGTCTGGCCTTTTCCTTATAGAGAAGGTGAGAAACTTGGTCATACAGGAAGAACTCAGAGTAGAGCTTCTGGTTCTCCTTGTCGAGAGGATCTAGTTTAGGTGGCTGTGGCAGCTGGTTTTGATGCATCTCTGGTATGGTGTCCCTCATCCTCGTTCCACTGGGCAACTGGGTCTTGTCCCAGTGGGCACAAGACCCTGGACTCGCTGGAGGGACTATAGTGCATTCATGGCAGCCCTGTGTACTCTGCTTTAATCAAACTCTAGTCCCTCTGCTTAGAAAGTTTGGTTTGTTTGGGGAGCTGTGAATGTATAATCAAACTCTGATACAAACCAAAAAACATAAACTCTGGTCCATCTAGTTGAAGAGAACTAAGATGTAATTTGCATGTATATGTATTCATATACACATGATCTCTGGCCAAGCGGACCAGAGACCGCTTCAAAAGCTGGAAGCATACGACCAAAACAAACACGCTCGTCTAGCAGTACTCAGCTAAATGCCTCATGGTCTTTTCCAAAGAAAAAAGAAAAATCCTAAAGCCACTAAAATCTGTCACTACTAACCCATTTCAGAAGTTGTGCTCAGTGTCTTCATCTGAGGTCTTTGTGTCGTTCCTTTGGAATTTCATCAGGACTTAGCCCAAGTGGCCAGGGAGAGGAAAGCTGGGCCTATTGGCTTAGGCTGCTGCCCATAGCCCACTCCCAGATTAGGGGGAAGATCACTGATGGAAGGGTTAGTTGAATTTAGATTAGTCATGCACCAATTGCAGTTTTCTGCTCAATTACAAATCTTTAAAAAACCTGACCTGCCGATTCCAATACCAATTTATTTGTCTGAAATGTCACTAAATACAACAAGAAAGTAGCTTAGTTGGTAACAGTGGAGTGACTATTGTTAACTGCAGACATACAGACATGACCTGGTGGTCCAGTCTGTCGGTCAAACCTCTCACTGCAGAGCAGAAGAGAACAGAGGTTGACTTTTAGACCTTTGCTGAGGTAGATAAGATCAGGTAGATGAAATTGGCTTCACTGATCACCAATGTCCCGAAATTAAGGAAATCAGCTGTTCAATAAATTAGTGCACCCTTAATTCAGATAACTGTCAATATCATTTCCATGTAAACATGTCAGCATTACTGTTCTCTGGTGGACATCACAAGCAACTTTAAATTCTAATCAAAATATTTTGCTTGTTATAAATTACTGTCAGAAATGATAGAATCTACCCATCATTGAACATTACCTTTAAAAACTCAGAGTAAAAAAAATCTAAAGAAGTTTGACTCTCAAGTCCATTTTTATGGAAGAGAAATAACAGTCCATTTCAGAAAAACATGTCTAGACAATCTACGATGTTGAAGAATCACATCAGAGTGGATTGTGTGAATTATTTACAGGAGTTGTGCTGTGGAAGTCAAGTGACCTACTTGTTAAAAGACTGCAGAAATACTTCAAATACAAAATTTACTGATATCTCAAGAAAATGTACATCAATTAAAAGACTGATGTTTTGTATAGCAGCTGAAATTCCTTTTTTATTTTAAACTTTTTTTCCTGGAGATGCTAAAAATTTCTACATATATCCAATCTAATTTATTCCTTTATTGGCAAAGGCTTCTTTACAGCTCCACAATGAAGTTGATTCTGTTTCAAAAAAATAATTTTACACTGACATAAAGGAGTAAGCATGTATGCACATCTGTCATAAATGTTATGTGGCAGTAATGTTATAGCAGGAATGCAGATGAAATGCTTTCTATAACTTTGCTATTGATCCTGTGATCTCTGTTATCCTCTGCCTCAGGATTCTTTATAGCCCACATTCGCACCTTTTGTATCGTTTACCTCTGGAAGACCGATCCCCACGCAATCAGCATGTCGGTGGCATCACCAGGGTCCTTGATGCTGCCGCTGCTGCTGTGGCGGAGCCTTCTGCAGCTCATGCACCGACGGAGTGACAGAGTGAGCCAGAAGGAGCAGAGCCAGCGCTGCATTATTCAACAGGATGATGGCGGGTGCTGGCAGGGGAGCTGCTGTGAGTGCGGCGCTCTTGTCTGGCTGATGGAATTCTGCAGCAGCAATCGACACATCATCTCAGCTCTGCTCTGCTGCAGCAGCACAAGCATGGGTGAAGTGGGTGCAGCAGCATCCAGAGGGCGGTGTGTGTGTGTGTGTGTTTCTGAGTATGTGCTGCCAGTTTCACTTTTAGCACTTCATCCTCATTGACTGGGCTTAATATATTTTCATTGTAAACCATCTGTCAGGCTGACTGGTTAAGATCCTGGTGATACTGTGGATGATCAGGAAGGACATGAGCTTCATTTATGAGCAGTTAGTTTGAGCGCCGTAATAGTTTTGAAAAAAAAAAAAAAAAAAGAAGGCCAGTCTGTTGAAACTTTCTTGGTGTAAATTTAGTACTTTATGCATCTGGTGAAACTGCTTTGGTATAAAATCTTTTCCTGTACCAATTCAAGTTGAATTTATGGTTGTATAAAGCATTGTTAGGTGAACAGTTGAAGATTTATTAAATGCGATATATGCTTCCTTGAATAGGTTGGGATAGGTATATGGTATATACAGAACATGTTCATTACTTTTTTGGGCAAAATCATTCCTGGATAATGGGACTTTAGTCTACTCAGTCACATTAAATCCAAATAAATTGCTGGGCACACTCCCCAACTCAATTTAATCTTGCACATGTAAATGCCTGGACACAAATATGCAATTATGCAACTATACATATATGAAAAGCATTAGCAGAGCCTCCTGCACAACCAACCTGAATGCAGTAAGTGATTTCTGGATGGTAAGTCAACAACACAACATTTGTCTTTTCCAGCAGCCATTGTACAGCATATACAACAATAAAACTAGCTGATTAAACGTGCTGGGGTTGCTAGGTAACAGGCAGTGCCTGCTGTTTTGTGATGTTACATTCAGAAGGTTTTTGAAACGACTCATTTTCCAGACACCTAAAAACATAAATTTATTCCCATAAAAACGGCTGGGTGTTTTTTAAACCCTTGGACTGTTGGAAGCAGTAGACACCCAAATGAGTTTAAAAACATGCAAAATGTCAATTTTGCATAATATGTCCTGTTTAAATTATTGGCAGGAATACTGCAGACTATACCAACAATTGCTGCTTAATAACTCCCAAATTCTGTGAAAAGGAATTTTGTTTGAAGCATTTTCCTTTCTTTTAAATTCACATGTAATACTATGTAGAAGAGGTTTTCAGAAAGTAACAATTGCCAAGATTTCATTTAAACTCATCTTGAGCAGAAAACACAATAAGCAAAATTTTCCTTTTTTATTTTATTTGTAATCCTGTCCTAATTACATTTTAAAACTCTACTGTATCAAAAGATGGTTATGAAAGTATGCCAGAGGGAATATTCACCTATTGACTATAAATAGCAGGGTTATATTAACAGGAACACTTTTCCACAGAGATTGAAACAATGTGCTTGAAGTTCAACGGCTCACTTAGCGGTCGCCAACTTGGCAGCATCACAAGGAAGACAGAGAGACAGCGACCCATTAAAGAGAGACAGGCAGTGGAAATAGACCAAGAGCGGAGAGTGGAGGCTGTTAGAGAATTTGATTATCTTCCAGTCAGGATGGCTGGAGAGAAGTTTTGTTGCTGACTTTCCATTCATAATTCCTGCTGATTCATAGAAAGCAGGCAGCAGAAAAGAAATAATGTAAATGATGCCTTGCTTGCTTCCAACACTCTTTCATTGTATAGAGATAGCAGTGTAGTGTACAAACTATATACTTTTTGGGAGTTTTATACTTTATTTAATGAGTTTGATGACACATTTTCTCTTTCAGGACAGACTGGAGTTCCTCTAGCAGCGAGCAGAATGTGAGCACTGTGTAGAAATTGACTTTTTTTTTTTGAATGCTTTCAACAAAATCTTCAGGGCTAGTAACTCTAACCATGGCACTTTTAAAACATTTACAGTTGACCTCTGGTGTTCATGAAGGTTAGGAACCGCAGCTTCATACCACAAAGATTCTTTTAAAAATAGGATCTTGTGTTAAAATAGTTAATATTTTAATAGTTAGCACACTAAATATGTCTTAATATGAATTACTACAAACAATTTAAACCATCTTACCACTACTGCAGAAGAATTTGTTATGGGAGTAGGTGAATTTTCTGCAAATAATTTGGAGTCAGTTTCATTGAAAAATCTACAAATAGGATAATCAGCGAATACTGAACCATGACTATTTGGGGTCGACTGTGAAACTTTTTGAAGTTTGTCAAGTTAAGGAACTGTTTTATTTATTATTATTAGTTTTTTTTTTTAAGATTTTGTGGCACTAAGCTTTCATTCATTGGCAGCTGGTGTTTGATATTACAGAGAGAGGATATGACGAGGTCCAGAATAAAACCCAGGACAGACGTCTTGAGGGTTAGGTCCTCCTTGTGTACCTTCTGTACCAATGAGCCTCTCTGTGCTCAATCAAGGAGGTTTTATTTAAGCGTTTTACAGTATTGCACACCCGCCTTTTGTTTCACTGGCACAGAGACAAATTGCCACAGATAAATCATATTCCTGTCTTCCTGTACATTTGACACTAATTTGAAACACTTTAGCATGTAATGACCCAGATTCTTTGGACATGTTAGAAAAAAAAATCTGCCATTAACGTGTTGCTGCTCTCACACTCTATGTGTCCCACACAAGTCCTCCAAAGCTGCAAAATTGATGCAGCAAGATTCAAATACCACAGCAATGACAGAGTTACAGCATCACTTAATCTCATGCAATGCTATACAGGATCACCTTAGGATCCTTTGGAATTTCTGCGTACAATTTCTGTCACATGTTATTAAATTGTTTTGTATACAATTCACACACACACACACACACACACATATATATAAAAAAAAATAAAATTCCCTTCTCACCCACCGCGGGTGGTTTTTGTTTATCCACCACGACGATGTCTGGTTGGTTCGCCCTTACCATTTTGTCTGTCTGTATCTGGAACTTCCAGATCCTGTGGGATCCTGTGGGATATATATATATATATATATATTGTTGAGAAAAAATGATTATTTTAGTGTTTCATACAGTTAATCCTATAATATGTGTAAAAGGTATATTGAACATTC
>CAEGAG010188594.1:0-15925 GCA_903067065.1 Brachyrhaphis terrabensis
TTATTCAGATAACTATAGCATAAATAACATGCTAACAAGTTTACCAAACCATCCGTGTCACTCCAAATCACTAAACGCAATGAAATCTTCTGTGTCGCTTTTAAACATCTTGGCTAACTTCTTCTACCTCTCTGGAGGTAGAATAACACAGGCCTAGAGCGCCCTCTTGCGGTTTAGTGTGAAAATAACATGTGATATAATATACTGTAATGATGTGTAAATTTCCACACATAAGTCGCTCCGGAGTATAAGTCGCACCCCTGGCCAAACTATGAAAAAACTGCGACTTAAAGTCCGGAAAATACGGTACTTCTTTCTTTTACCAACACCTATTTATCTCTTTGGAATAGGACTGAAGTATTCAGGGAGCCAGCATGGTATATAGGTTAGTTCCTGTATTTACTATTTCCTTTAGTGTCCCATCAAGACTGTTGTTAGAGCACATTTAAAACATTTAGTTGACTTTTCCACAGTTGTTGTGATGCTGGTTGGACTAAAACCAGACAACTATTTGCTATTGTTTAATATGATACAACAGTTAGCAGTAGTAAAGAAGGAGCAGTATGTGCTGGATATAAAACTGCTGTGAGCAGAAAGGTGTGGAGGATGCAGTGGGAAGCTGCTGCTCTGTGCTGGCGCTGTCATCATGTCTGGCTCACTTAGATTGGTTTGGTGCTCTGTGGGGTAAGGTGCTGCTGAATTCATTTCCTCAGCTCTTTTTAATCATAATGTCTATTAGCAGTTGAACAGTTTTAATTAACTGTTGTTTGAATGTGCTGCTGCTGCTTTAGTTTAACCATCATTAGTGGAATCAGTTTCTCTTCAGCAGTCAAGATCTTGTTTATTTCTTGTCTAGTTGCAAACTTTTGAGTGTTTTTCTCTTTTTTTTTTTTTACTGCAGTCGAGACATGACACTTTCAAACAGGTTGATAGTTTGTTGTGTTGTCCAGGCATTAACATGTTTCGTTGAAAATATATTCTCATTTATATATAATAAAAAAGGTGGTGCTCTCATGAGAAGACTAAAAGATCGTAGTCCACATCTCCATTCTTGCCTACAGCTACAAGCTGTTTCTCAGTTTTTGCTTTATCATGTAACGATATGGTCATTTTCTATATTCTCAACCTGTACAGAGAAGATTTTGATTGATTTTAATATTTCACATTTTTCTGAATTATTACTTTTACATGTGTCACCTTCTCCTTAAGCTTCTTACTGATGCTCTGGGAGCCTGTTCCAGAGCAGTGTGGATGTCTTGTCCCTTTTATAGCTGTCTAGTGTTTCCCTTGAGGAACAAGATGTTGGGAGTAGAAAAAATGGATTTTATTGACAGATGTGTTTTTATGATAAAACACACAGGATGTTAGGATGTTTTTTTTACATGCAGTTCCAGTGAACTGTGACGTTTGGAAAGACTCTGCTGTTTGAGTTGAACAACCAGTGGCATCCTGAAGTACATGACACTGTTACTGAACATGGTTTACCCTTTAATTAGCTGAAATCAAGTGTGTTTTCCTCGTTTAGTAAAATCCATCCACTGCATCTTTTTCTTGCTTTCTAGTGATGGCACACACACACACACACACACACACCCACACACACACCCTGCAGTGAGTCATTCCCTTCAATGTGAAAGCGGCAGTTCTAAAGGTGACTCTGACGTCTTGCATGTAAATCTATTCCTGTGACTTTGTTAGACCAGAATCAGGAGTTCTCAGGCTGAGTTAGGTTTTGTGGGCCTTAAGTTTGAGCATCAAAGCTTTAAGCAATAGATAATTTATGTCTGTCTTTGTTGCATGTCATGTAAATGTCCAGAATTATTTCATTAAATTGAGATAGGGGGGTAGGATTAATAGGTGTTCACTTCTTCCTACTCCTTTTCAAACAGGAAAATGGTTGCAAAGAAATTATTGTGTTTTTGGTTATGTATGCACGTTTTCTCTGTCCTACTTATTGCTTGTTTTCTTGTTTTTTAAAATCTGTTTGAAATAAATAAATACAAACATTTTTTACAAAAGTTAGCTAAAATGCTATCAATAGCATGTTGACTAAGACTGACTTACACCATTTCAGCATCAGATTAGCTAAAATGCTATTTTTAGCTAAAATGCTAATGTTAGCATAGGAGCTATTACTAGTTTGTTAATCTACGGTAGCATAATCCTAGTATGGAAACAGTAAGGTATAAGTTCAAATGAGCTAAAATGTTCATCTTAACTCGAATGCTAATGTTAGCATGGGGCTAACAGTAGCAATGCATGGGAGGCGGTGCATTGTCTTGATTCAGCCCCAAATATCAGATTTTTGATGAATTATCCCATTGCTCTCTGCTTTGTTTCCCATGCTGGTTTCTCCTGAGGAGAGTTTCTTTGTCTCAGTTGAAAGGAGTGAATTTTTGATGAGGTTAGAAGGACAGAAAATGAAGTAAATACAGCTTTTAAGGAGGTTGTTGCGGTTGTAGCTTTCCTTCTCTACGCTGCAGCTCCACTTTGCTCACATGGTTTGAGTTTGTAAGAAACACCAAGACAACAATTGATCCTCACAGGTATGACAGAAATTTGCAGTGTGCTACATGAACAACATAATAGTGGTTTTGCTATTGTTCAATATGATCCTTGTACAGAGCATTGATTCATAGTATTATTGATAGAAGCATTCTTAGAAACATAATTCTGCTTCTTTTCCAGTGCTGAAATGCCAGCCGGCGTTGTTGGACCAGAGGAGCCTGGCTATCCAGTTCCACCTGGAGTGTGCCTACATCAGTCTGACCTACTACGAGTACGGGAGCGCCAAGGAGCACATCAACACGGCCAAGGAGCTTTCTGGGCTCCACATCAACATGACAGGTGTGTGAGATACTAGTTGAAAATATGAGTGTTGTGTCATAGAAATCTACTCTTTAAAAATGTGGGGTTCTTAGGAATATTTGGTCATGTTGAGGTTGAACTCCTTTTCCTGATCTGATGCCGTTTAATCCAGGTGCTCTCGGGAAACGGACCCGCTTTCAGGAAAAGTTTTTGGCTCAGCTCCTCCTTGAGGTGAAAAGGCAGGAGGGGAAGGAGGAGGCTGACCAGAGGGTCAGTGAGACCAGTCCCACTCCGACGCCACAGGCCAGCCTACCCAAAGTAGGAACAGTCTCTATCTTCATAGCGCAACAGTAGCTTTTGTCTGTTTGCAGTTTCTGTGCAGGCTAGAGCCTCCAGAATAATCTAGTAATTGATACACAATCACTCACAACCATTTGGTTTGGGAATCAGCGTTGGTACTCATCAAGTCAGTGTGACATTAAATTACATTGTTATTTCTGTATGAAGGTCCTGCCATCAGTTAACAATGTTCATCTGAACTGCTGAAAGGGTTCAGATGAACAGAAGTAAACTCAATCATGACATCAACTTAATAAAACCCAGCGGTTAGCGATTTACCTTTCATTAAAGGCACCAGAACAGCACTTCACTTTATCACTCACATGGCCTTCAAACCAGCCAAGATGTTGGGAACAAGGCTTGACATATAGGAATTGACAGTTTACGACATTTAAGCACATTTATTGATAAATGTACTTAAACATTTAGCAATCACTATAAGTAGTTATAGTGATTGCTATGAATGCTAAAGTTGTGCTTCTTGAAATTCTCTGCCAGCCCAATGAAGGATCCGGCCTTTCAGGACCAAAACATTAATTCAACTAATAGTTCTTCAAATCTCCTGCCAAGTTATTGTTAAAGAATTTGTGCTTGATGGTTTAATATCCGTCTTTTAAATATTTTCTAAATGTATTTAATGGTTGCTGGGCTGTGTCCCGAGAGGTCTCAGACTTACTGCTTTGCTCCAGTTCTTCGTTTTTGTTAGTGCTTAAATTTATCACACTTCCATTAAAGAGGGAGGGACAGTAAATGGACTCAATCAAGACTGCCATTAGCCGGAGCTCAGCGACTCATTTTATAATGATGGGAGGAGAGAAGAGAAGCGGGTCATGTGTTCATCACTTAGCCAGAACCCCAGCAACCAGGGAGGGGCTCTGCCTCTTGGTCTGACAGGACTTTGTAATCCAAACTGATGCCGCATTGTCACCTGGTAGACAATTTTCTAAGGGCAACATCAGCGTTTGGAGCATTTTAACAAAAGCGATCTGAAATAAAAGAAACGACAGTCCCTTTCTGGCCTGTGATGCATCAAACTGCAGCGCTGTGAACAAGGTTTCCCCTCATATTTTCATCTGTTTTTGCTTTTTATCTCACTTAGATGTTTTTGATAATCAAATCCATGTTAATATTAGACCAGTACAACCTGAACAAATGCAAAGTATAGTTTTTAAAGGTTTATTTAATATACGTAACAGGGTTTGCCTTAGAAATCTTGCTAAGGCCGGTGCTTGAGGCACTAGGGCAGTCATGCAGCAGTTTGCTGTGGTTTTGAGTTAAAAAATGTTTATAGTTGACAGGAAGTTTGAAAATATCACTTGATAATTATCTCTTATTGAAAGACTGGAAGAGTAATGCTTAAACTCCAACTGTAAAGTCCTAAAGAAAAGTCAATTGTTAAAAAACAAACTTAAATAAATACACAAGTAAAGCCTGGTGGCTTGTAATACACTGAGGTGAACCTTGTGTATTAACTGACCGTTAATCCAAAACAACCTGACTTGATGTGAAAATACATGCACATCCTTTGCTTAGACATGAATTAACAATGAGTAGCAACATTTTTATTTGGTTTAATTTAATTTACCGCTGAAGCGGGATCAAACCACTTAAATCTGTCTTTTAATATGAAGTAGGCCTCAAATGTAACACATCGCGCCTCAGTCTAAAGAAATGAATGAAAGGATAAGAAGCATTAATGGGCATCAATCAATGATGCCTGGACTGGAGAGCCATTATCTCCAAATGAAGAAAAACTCTATCAGAGCACGCTGATGACTCATCCAGGAGGTCTCTGAAGGAAACGGACTGGCTTGTAGAACTGAGTTAGTCAGTGTTAATGAGTCAACAGCAGGAAAAATCTTCATCCATGGGAGGCCAAAGCTGCTGCCAACACAGGAGTTCCCCCATGAAACTTGTTCAGCCTGGAGGTAGAGGCGCTGGAGCAGCACATCAGTGGCCCTCTCTGGTTTCTTGTTTAAAAATGTTAAAAGTTACAAAAATATGGAGGTGCACAAGCGGGCATCATAATCTTGAAATAATTGCGTGCGAGTGCAACAAACAGGTGAAATTGGTGCGCAGCCCCTCATGCACACATCGGTGTGTCAATTATGAACCTATCTTAATCTGTATTTACTGTCACTGTTGCTGGTGTATAAAAAATATTTAAAATAAGCAAATGATGCTTAACTTGGGGGAGGGTGGGGAAGTAAAGCCTGGTGGCCCGCCAGGCTTGTAATACACTATTGGAAGCCACAACAAGAAGAGCCTGACTCAAATCTACTTAAGGAAAACTCAACTTGGTGATCACTAGGAATTCAAAAATATTCACTGGACTGACAGAATGGAAGTGGAACATTTTGTATGGTGCAGCCTGCATCTTTTTACAGCTGTTTAAAAACTAAAAACGTTCTGCCTACTGTCAAGCAGCGTGCTGGTGGTATTCATGGTTCCATTAATCATGAATTCTTCTCTCTAGCAGAAAATCCTGAAGAAGAATGACTATCTGATGGCATTAAGCTCAGACTGCTCAGGTCTTCAACACAGCAGCAGCAAGTCCTGCCTCAACACCCAGACCCAGAAACATTGGTCATTCATCACATGTGAATTTGTGTTGATGCCTCTGAGTTATTGTCCAGCTGTTTGTAAGCCCATAATCTGGCATGTCAGAATCAGGACTATCAGAGAGACAGAGTTTTTTTTTTTTTTTTTTTTTTTACAAAATCAATACAATTAGAAGACTAAACACTTAATATTCTATATGTTCCACATCAATCAAAGTACAGCAGGCTTATGCTGACTTTATGTCTTTATATGTAATACATTTTTCTTCTTGTTGCTACTCTTGCCATCCTATGCTACGCATTGCAAAAATAAATCTTTTCTCACAACCCATGGTTTTATCAGACTTGGACATGTGTGACTGGAGGTTTTTGTTGTTGTTGACAGGATTACCATCTGGACGACGACACGCTGCTGGATCGGATCACTTTAGCTGAGCCCGATCTGTACCAGCTGCCTGACCTGAGTGCTGAAGAGCAGGCCCTCGTCCTGGGTGTTTGGTAGGTCAACTCCCCCCCACCATGTCTGTGTGTTTAAAATATGACCTGGCACCTGGCGATTATAGGACTACTTAATGTTGATCTGGACAGAATGAAATAAGTGCAGAACTGTCAGAGTGTAAAAACTTTGAAGCTTTTCTCGCATAAATCTTTATAGAACGGTTCTCTCTGTTCGGTCGGCTGCTGGAGGAATTTCTTCCACCTTCAAGTGATTCTTTGAACTGACTCTGAGAGACGAGCGTCTCTTAGCAGCATGTTCTTTTTGTACAGTGCACTGATTGTAGTTTTCTGGCCGATCGTCGATTATCGATCTTTTAAAAAGCCTAACGTACCAATTCCAATTTAGACCTATACCATTTTTTTATATATATATATATATTGATATGTGTTGCTCAATATATCAAGAAAGTTGTTGAAATTGGCAACAACGGGGTGATTATTTTTAACTGTAAATGCGCAGACATGACCTGGTCGGCCGGTTTGTCAGTCAAACCTTTCTCACAGGAGTTAAGAAAAGCACAGTGGTTGATTTTTAGACCTTTGCTGAGGTTGATGACATCTGTGGATAAGATCGACTTCCCATGTAAAAATCGGGCGATCACCGATCTCCCAAAATTAAGGAAATTGGCATCAATAAATCGGTGCGCCCCTAACATAAAATGTTATATACTCCACCGTGTGTTCATATTCTCCTTTTTGGAGAAACTGATTGTTGTTGTTGCTATAACAACATGGACTGTAGGGTTTTCGTGATTCCATTAAAGCTGTATTTGTAATGATGTGACGGGTGTTTAGAGCAGTTCCTGGGACAGTGACCCGTCCATGACCAGAACCTGTTTACGGGCCCGTTTCCATTTAGAACCAGGGTGACCAACAGACACTCGGTTTAATACCAGACCTCTATACCTGTCGGTGATGAATTTCGCCGGCGCGGCGGAGGCCGGATGGGTCAAGTGAAGGGCGACGCAACAGTCAGTGAGATTGCAGGGAGATGATTGATGAGCTTTGGGCTTTGTTTAAATTAAAGCCATATCTGCATACCTGAATGTAGCTTCAAGGTAATGTCAGACAGGAGTAGATTAGACCTCTGAGTCCTCATCAGATTTATTCGTTTTTATTTGTTTATTCCAGGCCCTATTTGTTATTGCTGGACCCAGGGAGCCTTGAGAACATGAACTGTCTCTCTCTCTCTGATTTATCCTCATGTTTATCATGATGATGTTGATGCAAAGCTCTCCACACTTCAAACTGAAGTAAAGGTCAAGTGGAGGCGTTTGCTTATACACTAATAATTACTGCTATGGTGTCCATCTATCCATCCATTTTCTAACACCCTTGTCCCTAATGGGGTCAGGAGGTGCTGGTGCCTATCTCCAGCTAACGTTCCGGGCGAGAGGCGGAGTCACCTTGGACAGGTCGCCACTCTGTCGCAGGGCAACACAGTGACAAACACGACAAACAACCACACACGCACACACACACACCTAAGGAGAATTTAGAGAGACCAACTGACCTGACAGTCATGTTTTTGGACAGTGGGAGGAAGCCGGAGTACCCAGTGAGATCCCACACATGCCCAGGGAGAACATGCAAATTCCATGCAGAAAAACCCCGGGCCAGGAATCGAACCTGCACAGTGGAGCAGTTCTACCAACTCCTCCACTGTGCAGCCCTGCTATCGTATCTATTTATTTTATTACACCGTGTTCCAAATTATTATGCAAGTGATATTTTCAAAGATTTTCTTAAATAGTCAATGCAAATGATGGTCAGTATAATTTTCAAGTCATGAACTATTACAATATAAATCAGATTTTCTGAACAAAAGTCACATGTGGAAATGTGTGAATCACATGTGACCATGTGATTTTCATGGGATTTTTTTTTGTAAGGGCAGTCATATTACTGCTGCATAGCCAAGTCTTGGGGATCATTCAGATGAGTCTGCATGGTTTTGTATCTTTGCCATTAAGTCTGACTTTACCTGAAGAAAGTTGAGACTTGCAGGAGTTTAGCTGTTATGTTTTCTCTTTTGACCTCCTGGATGAGTTATATATGAAGTCTTGGATTAAACTTGGTTTAGATTTCATTTACTTACCAACGTGTTAAAAAAGTAGACAGATTGGCTTCTGTGTTAATACAATATACTCTCTATAACATGTTGACAATGTGAACATTGTGCTTTTTTGAGAATTGTTGTAATGATTGTTCACTAATGCTTCAGAGCTGTAGAAATGGCCTCTCCAGACAGTCGGTGCATCTGTTCTTGTTTCCCTTTAGATCGGGACATGAAGTGTTATTTATTCTTGTTTGTCCTTTTTCTTCAGATTATTTTTGCCTACTTCATTTTGTGAAACATGACGTAGGCATGTTAGTGTTGATTCTACAAGTGTAACCTTGTGGCTAGTGGAAGTGAGCAAAGAAAATGACATTAATCACAATTGGATGGTGAATTATGAAGAAGAGAGAGAGAACTTAGATAAATGTTTCTTATTTGTCATTATTATTATCTTTTCTGTTTTTTTGGGGGGGGTGAGGATTGGTAATTTGTTTGTGTTACATTCTAACGTATTGTACTTATATTGAGTGTACCTTGAGAGACTACGGATGAAAACTAGCCTTTGTCTGGTCAGAGAAACTGAAGGCTTCCAAACAGTGAAAACCAGAAGAGATACTTTTTACCAGCTGCATTATTCAGATTCATTCAAGATTTTCTTCTATCACATTTCTGATAATTCTGCTTGTCTTGGATAAAATGAGAAAAGTGTTTGTTTACTGTAGAGGTCATGATGGAGCCTATCAACCTGAAACATTACATTAAAACAGATGTGTGTGTGGGCGTGTGTGCTTTGTGTCTCTTTTAATCCCTTTCCCCATTTCCTGTCTGTTGGAGTTTCTGCGAACATATTCCACTTCTGACTTTGACTTTTCAGAGACAGAACTTCAGTTGAGCTTCCTTATTCTTGTTGGTGTTAAAAGGAAACCTTTACTGAAAAATGGATTTCATTTAAGGTGTCAGGATTTGGAGGATTAGTTGGTAGAGATGGCAGTGCCTGGCGAGGCTCAGCATGAGCTGCTGGAACTATTCGCTCTGTTCATTGAACACACACAGAGAGAGAGAGAGAGAGAGAGAGAGAGGAAAGAAAACGATTTTCCTCCTCTGTGGTACTCGGGTTGACTGAAAACCGGCAGATGATTTCAGCTTCTGGCTTTGTTAATAACACTGTAACAGCCTCTAGAACCCTTGGAGGATCCAGAGTTGGGGCTTATGGTTGAAGGGAACTGAAGGACGTTGGAAACAGAAGGATGTTCTGAAACTTTGTCTCGGAAGATGTTTCTTATCTAAAAGCCACGCTGGCTTCTTTTAGCCTCAATATGCCTTAAAAACGGCTGCATTGACATTTTCACGCTCATTTCTGGATTTATCTCTTTGCATGGGAGTGTGGGATATTCTTAAATCCCACACCTGCTCTCAGACAGTGTTCAGGTGTGTGTGACTTTCTCAGCGCAGCAGAGGAAACAGAGCCGGGTCGGAAAATTACGATCATTCAGATTGTTTTTATTGTGCGTTCTGATGTACGTTCAAATAGAGGCTGACTGAGAAAAGTCATTTAGCTTCTGAAACAGGAGTTATTTTCAGAAAGCCGTGACACAGCTCTTGAGCTCAGGATTTCTCAGGAGGGTTGTGTGCTTGTGTGAGAGAGAGAGATCAACTTTTAGCGATTTGAATCAAATATTTTATAACCTGACCACAAAATCAGAAGCAGCTCTTTGGTCTGGGCTGGGAGTCTGAGGTCATGTTGCAGAGAACTGGAGTTTTTTTTTTTACTTGAACAGTTTTTTTTTTTTTTACGAAGTTAATTTGATATGTTAAGGCATGTAATTATCAATTAACGTTCAAATGTGACAGAGCTCTTAAAGGTGGAACACCTGCTGCTCCATATTATAATTCTACCAGCAGAGGTTTTTATTTTTGTTTGGGAGTGCGAGGCCTTTCAACTGAAGACGCATGTCTTCTTGAACAGGCTACTGGGGGCGCTGCACCAGGTTCCTGAACCACAGATGGGTCTGCGCTGGCTGGAGGAACGCTTGGGGAAAGTGTGTGACTTCATCCTGGCGCGTTCAGTTAGCATACTGCCTGCCTGTTTATTGGATGTTCTGCAGTGTGATGACCTGATCTGGGTCAGAAAGCTCCAATACAGACAGAACCTCGCAGCACATCTGCATTTTGTCTCTCATTAGCGCTGCGGTTTCTGTGGGAGAGGAACCATTGAGTATTTACAATGGTTTCACCACCACATTCACAGGGTTCAGCTAACATATGAGCTGCAGAGAACAGTTGGTCCTGAATTAGTCCTGTTATCATTTTTACGGCTAAATCGACAGCAGTTTTTCAGTTTTGAACAGTGACCATTTACTTATGGAAACACGAATATTTTAATATTTGTTTGGTCCTTTGCTCTTTCACTAATTAATTTATTGTTTATACATGTGTTTGCTCATAATTGAGCTTATTTTAGTTCACTCCTTCAGTTCTTAATTTCTTCATCATTTCAGGTTGCAGAGCGGCTGGTGAGTTTCTCCTTCTGATCTATTCTGTTATCTTCCAGCACCGACTTTCAGAAGAACAATCCCGTGCACAAACTAACAGCAGAAGAACTGCTGGCATTCACTTCTGTAAGTTCTTTTACTGTTCTTTTTTTAACTAGAATGAATTGGTTCTCAATAACATTGACATAATTCTCTAAAATGACTCAATATAATGTTTGTAAAATGGGTATAATACATAATGTTGATGCATGACCGTGGTCGTGTTTCCATCTATGTTTTTTGTGCACATTTTGATGCCTCTGGTTAGAAAAAGTTTATGTAAATGACAAAATCCGAAATTACTTTCTCATTTTTTCAAAACAGGTTTTGGGACTAAGATTGTTTGTGGATTATTTGAAAAAGAGCTGAAACTCTAAAGAGAAGATGGAAATACATTTGCCTACAATGTTCCGAACCTTCCGGGAATATTTCTAATTTAAAACCTCCAGCTCGGAGGAGTGGACTTTCCATTTCTGAGATGTATGGGCCATGCTAGTTTGGAACCTCTATTTCCTGTTTATTCCAACCATGTGTAGTGTAAACATGTAACAAAATCACGTTTTTTGCGAAGCCTGGTTGATTTGCTCCAAACACATATGATTAGAATTTCTTTTCTTCCCCCTTTTTTGCAACATCTTAAAGGTTTGCTTGAAATTTGCATTACTGTTGGATGGACACATAGCTGGTCATAACACTGTCTGACAGCAACAGTCTTCAGTCAGAGGCTTCTTTAGATTCATTGCCTAACTGACTGCTACCAGAGATCTTCAATATCCACGGCATCAGCATCCACAACTCTTTTAATACTTTCATGATAGCTGATATGACATTCAAAAGTATTTTTGAAATGAACTGAACTAAACTGAATTGAATGTGGACTATCGTAGTTTCCATGCAGGAATGTGCGTGAAGTGGTTTACTTTTTAAATCTTTACTTTCCTGTTATTTTCTCTGCATTTGTAAAGTCAAGGTTAAAATCCTAAGCAAGCTGATTTGGGATAAAGGAGGTAAAGGTGTGAGGCATCAGTCATCACCACATACTAAAACCCAACATTCTAATTAAATGAGCTGTTTGGCAAAGAAAGTGGAGAAAGACTCTGGGTTATTGGCTCAGTGACTCCAAATAATAACAGCCCAAAGCAGTCGACCTGGAACCAGCTTCCAACAGAAAGAGCACAGCTATTTCACAGAGTTTTGGTCAAGATCGGTCAGTGTTTCATTGTTTTACTCCTCCTTAACCTTTGAGGCTTAAGATGAAACTGGAAGGCATTAAAACAAAGGCTGCACACCACGGAAAATGTATTCACAGGTTTCTTAGAGATCTGAAATGATTTGCAATCATAGCAAGAAATTCAATGGAATCATCCAAATGCAAAGCATTGTTCTAGATAACACCGTCCTATGTGTCTGTCTGTGTTACTGTTGCACCAAGACTTATGGGGGGGGAGCCAGGCTTCAGAGCTGGTTTAAAGGCTCAGCATCAGGGAATCAATATCTAATCAGTGAAAAGGCGAGCTCGATATGCTGCAGAAATGGGAAGCAGTTCAGGGCTGCGCTGCCTCACAACAAATGCTACACTGGGGCAATAACATGATGAAAAGTGCTTTGGACACCACTCATGAATAGCAATTTGAGCTGGATAAAAAGCAGCCGTTGTTTCCGACTGTGACCTGCTGCCTCAGAGCGCCGACAGTCTATTACTGAAAAGCACTTTTACTTTAGGCCATATATACACTGATCAGGCGTAATGGTATGACCACTGAGATGGGAAGTAGGGGCAATATCGTTCTGTATTGCCCAACTTTTTACTCACCATTTAGGGGCTTATTATTGGCTCAAAATTTTTATGTCAGTAACCTAATTTGAAATGCCTACGAAGAAAAACGTGTTCACCACTTATTTGTCTCATTGGTAATTCAATAAATATTAACATTAAATATATATATTTTTTAAATGCTGGTTTTCTTGACGAGCTTTGAAGCAGCAGCTAACGGCTAACCAGTTGCGGTACTCTCAATGTGTTTGCGTTTGGTTTTTTTTTGGATTTTTTTACTTAGTTTTTCCAGTGAAGTTTCCAAAAAACTAGCAAACAAACAATTTTAAAGCGCTAACAGCTTTTTAAATACTGCTTTAAATTAGCGCCGTCATCTGGCCCATCAAGCAGTCTTCAGTAGCCGACCGTCATTGATAGCGGCTGCTGTGTTATGAGTGGAAGGGAAAGCTGCTGCAGGCCAGGCAGCGGCTGGCTCTGTGAGCAGGCATCTTCCCAGCCTACATGTAGATCCAGGAATCTGCAGGCTGGTTAGATGGTTGTCACGTGGCCGGCCATCTTCATCAGAGCACTTCTTCTGTTCCTGTGTCCTCCCCAGAATATAATGCAATGTTGATTTCGACTTCATGCACTGCTCTCCAGTGTAATTCTGATAATGAGACCTGACTGAGGACAAACTCAGTTAAATGAGTTGGGTTTACAGAAAAAACTACGCCCTGAATTAGAGAGGTTTGGATATATACTACAAATGTAAATGAATTGATTGTGATGGTCCGTGTTGAAAAGAAGGAGTCACAGGAAGTATTTTGAAATATTGGATTTTATTTTAACTTAAATTAAAGAGGTCAAAGAAACAAACTCTAAAAACATGGTTCATGTTTTTAACAAACTAAATGTCTGCAGAGATATGTTAGAAAAATACTGTCATTTTTTTTTTTTTTAACAGGAATGATAGTCTATTGATATCATGTATACCATAGAGTCCTTGATGCTAAAAGCTTCTTGTATCCTGACTTTTACATTGTTTTAAATGCTACAGTAAATCAGAACTATAATGTAAGGGCTTTTCTTCTTCCTGGCACGTTCAACGTTCCATTCACAAAGTTCTGATTGCTTCTGAAAAGCTCCCTGTGCTCGTTTATGTTAACAGCAGGGTGACAAATGCTGATCATGTCCCATCATTTGATTTTAATCACCCAGTGATTTATGTAGATATAGAATAACTGCATAATTAGGACAGTTTACTGTTGCACTAATGACTCCGACAAGACCTGCTAAGTATCCACAAACAACATCAGTGCTTGTTCATCACTGCTACCGACATCGATCACTTTCATGAGACATTCACATCGTCATCAATAATCTGTGTGTAGAAATTCATTGTTGCATAATCCCGTCATTAGAGATTATCCTGGCATTAATCCTTTTCTGACGTATCTATTTGAGGGTAAATCATCTGGATGTCTGCACCCCACCTGCACCGTTCCCTGGAACCTTTTTATCAGCTCCTTGAGAGCTGAAACCCCGAGCTGGCCCGGCTATTACACACCAGCTTATCACCGCAGTGCCCAGATAAAGTCTTTGCAGCTCTAATAGCTTTTAATAATTAGGTGTTTTAAATGAGGCTTGCTTGTCGATTTCTCACTACAGCGAGCAGGAGAAGTTTTTGACTTTAGTGCAGAGAGGATGAAGCAAATGAAACTAGGTTCTGTTTCCTGGCCGTACTGTCAGATGGGTAGCTACGAAATGTCTGACTGCTGTGGAAGCTCGGGTCAAACCTTTTAAAATGTTCCTTGTTAATTTTATCAGGAAAACATACATTCAATGTGTTTTGTCTTGGTTCAGTTTGCAAAAGACCAGTTCACAACACATGTCCTCCCACTGAATATCCAGCTCTATTGAATCAAATTCAGTTCAGTCCAGGCTAATCCTGTCAAACAGATGACTTAAAAAAAAATGTGGGTCTTAGTAAATACTATCCAGTTTATTCAACTCAGAAATACGTTATCATTAGGCCGACGAAAATGTCAAGTTACGCACAAAGTCTGGTAGAAGACCAACATGGAAAAAATATGTTTATAATTACTTCATAACAAATCCAGGCAGACGTAATAATTAAAGGAAAAACAAAACCATAAAACCAACCAATACCAAGTCAGTAATGTGAATATAGTGTATGTTAGAACAGGGCTTAGTACTTCCAGTTCTAATGGCTCAGAGGGTGACATTAGAAAAACAAAGCTTCTGCACAAACAAGACTTAAACTCTTGGTGTGTCTGAGTCTGATGCATTTTTTGTTTTTTCTTTACTCTTCATCATGACAGTGGGTAATGTTTAGAGTTTTTACTCAAGAGTAGCAATGTTTTGTCAAAAGTAAAAATTCCACAATGTGGAACATGTTTTCCATTATAATGCAACAACAAAATGTGACCGTCAGGCAATGTTCCCTCTAATTTTTCATGTGTCTGGGTAAACACAAGCTCCCTGAGTACACTGAGGACCACTATGAGCAACATCAGGTGTGCACACTCAGGGGCTCAACTACATATTTTTGAGGTGGATGCGAACATGTCCCCCCCCCCCCCCGACATAAACTTGTACAAGTGGCCAAAGAACCACTTCTGTTATCCGGTCTAGAACCGCCTATGGGCTGCAGGTCTGAGGCATTTTGTTAGCATGTTTTCTATCATTCTTATAGCTTGAAAGGAAGCCTGATCCAAACTGGCAATCCATATTAATAAAATGGCAAAATAATATTGACCGCAAAACACTGTATTTATAAAATATATCAATGTTTTTCCTACATAATCCTAACAAACGTTTTTAATGTTCCCTTAACAATATTTATTTATTCAGTATTAATCTTTTTTTTTTTAACGCCCCTATTAAACGTCACTATAATTGTTTAGCCTGGAATGTATGTCTTCCCACTACTGTCTGTATTTCTACCAGAGGTTTTGAGGACGGTTTAGTATCGGTGGACATTTTAAAAAGACGCGGGTTGATGGCAGCTCACTGCTGCTGCGCAGTGTCCGTCTCTAGGCAACTGTGACAACAGCGTCAGTTCGTGGGAGGAGGAAGAGGGGTCCTATTTGGGTCCCGCAGCGACAATTTAGCTGACCTTAATATCTCCCGTGTTTTGTTTTGGTCATTATTATTACACTTATTGTTGAGATGTGTGATAGTTTGTCTAGCAGACATTTATAGCAATACGGAATAAATCGCGTCCTGTATTGGTTCAATACGGGGCGGAGAAACAACAACCAGCTGTTATTTTAGGCTAGCTTAAGCTAACCTGAATATTTACAACTCTCTTGTTGATACACTGACATTACTTACCATAAAAATCTATCCTTGC
>CAEGAG010188667.1:0-86312 GCA_903067065.1 Brachyrhaphis terrabensis
ACAAGAGAGCTTGCTGTAGCATTTCTGTATGTTTGTGTGATATCTGAAAAGAAATTCTAGAGCAGATTGGCTGTTACTCAGTCATTTTACGAGATTTAGCTACAAACTATGTGTTTTATCCGTTAAGTTAATTTTTTCTTAACTGCTCTACCAAATAAAGTGAATATATTCACTAATCTTCTATCTTCTTTTCCCAAAGAACAAGAAGGTTTTGGATCTCAACATAAATTTTATTTAATGTAGTTTACTACCAAGGATGTTCTGCATCCATTAAAGGAAAAATGATAAGCATACTAATAAAACAATAAGTATGCCATGACTACCTTTTGATACACTGCTACATATTTGATCTAAACTGTAGTGGTACAGTTTAGATCAAACTTGTGTACACAATAATCATGAAAGAAAATGTTTTCATCTTTACGGCAAAAACGTCTGTTTTTTTTGTTAAAAATAACAAAAAAAACAATTTAGGTGCCTTTAAAGACTATGGTGGTACAAATAGCTATAAAGGAAGGTACACCACCTTCTTTTACCATCTGGATCATTTGCTAACTTTATTTTACACATAAAATAAAGTTATGTGTAAAATTACTTTATTTACACATAACTTTATTTTACATCAAACAGCACCATACAAATGATGCTGTTTATTGCAGGTACAATTTCCTTCTCTAGAATTGTTCTGCACAAAAGAAGATGGAATTTAAGTAGAGTGCCTTTAAACTCTTTGCACACAGAGAGGAAGCTGTGAGCTACAGGATGCATATCCTTAATTTTACAAACAGAAGAGGTAGAAAGAGCTATAAAGTTGTGGCTGTGAACATACCCGGTACTGTGTCTTCCTACTAGAGGCAGCCGCTTTGAGAAGATGGTTGCGAGGCTCACATTTCATCTCTCCTAAGAGTCACATAAAAATGATCAGTGCGACAAAGTACTGGGTGGAAATGAATAAAGTTGATTCCAAAATATAACACAATTCAAAGGTAAAGGTAAAGGTCACAGAGACTAACCTGAGGGTTGCCTTGTTGCTGACAACTCAGTTTCGAGATCAGAAATCAAACGTTGCTGGTCTTCTATCTGCTTTATAAGTTCTTGAGTGTACTGCTCATAATGTTCCTTCTGTAAACACATGGGGTCTGTTATTTCCTCAGACTGCAAACTCACACTGTGGCAGTTTTTGCATAAATAAAGCCCTGGTTGCACCCCTCCTTCTGTGCCCTCAGCCCAACCCCTTTCCCTCTCAATTCTTAGCAACAAGCAGCTCAGTGGGAGGTGCCTACTCACCACTCACTAGCAGGTCTAAAAGCTGTATAAAACTTAATTTGGGAAGCAAAACACAAAACTCTCTCACCCCACCCTCGGAAGAGTTTGTGTTGCCCTCAACGCAAACTGTGCCCTGGGCAGTGAGCCATTTCATCAATATTAAAACCCATCATTTCAAACACAAAACACAACAACAATACAGTAGCTTTCAGAGTTCTACATCTTCTTCTTCAACCTTTATTTAACCAGGATAAAACTCCTCGACATCAAAGATCTCTTTTACATGAGAATCCTGACAATCATACACATTCCCGTTAACAATACCAGGTTTTTATGACATAAAGAAAAGTTAAACTTTTTCAATCTTTAATGTGACATATATCTTGTCCAACTTGACCGAAAAACAAAAAAAAAAAAAATACTTCTAGGAGAATGTGTAGTTTAATTTATTTTTATTTTAAAAACTAATTCAGTCTTATTTAAATTAACTCCAGATCAAGATGCTGCTCCCCCCATGTTTTACACATTCTCCCACTAGCCTATTTATTTTAGCCAGGTCTGGACAATTTCTTGTCTTTTTCATTAATTTTGCTGAAACATCGAGTTTTACTAATGCTACTGTTGCTGTATACAGTATTTCTCCAACTACTTACGCCTGTCTTTACTGTACCATTGAATACACAACTCGGCCCAAATCTTTCAGATCCCTGGCAGATATAGATTAAACACGGTTTTCATTCCACCAAGACATTTGTTTATGACAGGAAATAAAAGAAAAATCTCTGAAGAAAAGAAAACATTGGAAAAAGAGAACTGATTTTCAAAATAATGTGTCCTTTTGTATTTTACAAAAAGATATATTACGTTTAAAATTATTATATCATTTTCAACAGTCAGTGGAAAAATCGGCTCTCTAGTATCGCAACAATAAAATTCCTGTTATAATTACTAACCATATTTTTGCATGTTTCCTCTCATATTTGGACACTGCTTGGTGATAAGCTCCAAGTCTTTTGAGACTGGAAGGGATCTTTACCATCACTCTAATTTTTATTTCCCTCTGTAGACTCTATAAAAGAAGTATGAATGATTTTAGGCTCTACTAATAATGTGAACTTTTTGCGGGGTTTTTTCTGATACATTTTTACAATGAGCACTATTTGGTCATTTGTTCAAATTCCTAAAGAGGGTAACTTTGAAGTTTATCGGGTATATCAAATTCACCATAGTTTGTGCTAGATGTGTATCTAACAAGACTAAATCTAGAAAACAGATCAAAAAATACATGAACAAAATATTTGTTTAACGCTGTCCAGTTTAACAGAACTATTATCCTTTTGTACATATTTTCTGCTGTCAGATTAGTTGTTTAGTTTTTGTTTTTCAGTTGAATTGTGCAAAATATGCCCTATTAAATAAAAGGTTTTAAACTTATTTATAATTAACTCTTTTTTTTTTTTTTTCAACACAAAAATCTGGCAATTTGTCAGGGCTGTGAGCCTCATTTAAATCCACAACATTACAAAGTCTCTCTGACATAGTGCTCTTTTAATGCAACACTTGCACTGCAGCGGCAAAGACCAGCCCATTTGACCAAACATAATCTTACCATTTTTTGCAACTCCTTTTGAGCATTGTCCTTTTCGATGGAGACCTGGCGAAAAGCTTCAAAAGCTTTGTTCAGCTGGTCTCCATTATTCCTGTCCATGCCTTGTCATCACTGTCACGGCAGGCATGCATGAGCCCTATATAATTGAAAAAAACTGCGTATAAACATTTTCACGGGTAAAATCTGCAGGTTGAGTAGCATTTTCCTGCTCTGTGATGTTTTAGTTTGCATTTGTACACATTGAAATAACAGAACAATGGGGGAATTAACCTTTAAAGTGTTGCCTAATGTATTGGCAGGCTAAAATAAGCTAAATGTTGCAATAATAAAAAGTCTACCAACCCTGATTGTGTAATCTTACTATCTCCTTACAACTGTGTGAATTTGGTCAAATGTGAAACAGTTAAAGAATGAATGTAACAAATATTGAATAACAGAGCCTCAACAAACTAATGATAAATAATTGATACCACTAATTGTGTAAATACAGTTTTTACATTGTTTTATTTTCTTCTTATCAACAATTATCGCACGTTTAATCGACTTTGAGACAAATACAGCTCAAAATGTGCAGCTGCGGACTCAAAAACTGGTAATAATGTGAGATCTGTATAATTTATTGATCAGTCTCCACAGTTAAAACTGCCTATCAATGACACGCCATACAAACAGTTCCAGGAGTACCTACTGCAACTTGAATGAGAAATATACAACAAAACTTACGCTAAAACCATCCGGGATACATGTCCAACTGGTTACAAAGTGACATTTAAAGAGTGCTTTGCATAGTTCCGTATTCTTTTAACTGGATCTGCATTAGCCGGTGTTTTCAGTAAGGCGACCGAGCAACAGCTCGGCAGATCCATCCGCCTCTCCGCCGGTGTGAGTGTGTTTGCGTGTCAGAGAGCGTCCTCCTTACCTTCACTTGAGTCCCCTATTATTTAAGTCGTATTTGTTGTTTTGACACCACCGCAGCATCGTCGCCCTAATCTTCAGATGCAAAGTTACGAAGCGCTGGAGAGGATATGGCGCTGTATGTTTTACATAGCCCCAGTTTGAGTTGGGAACTTCCCTCGGGGAATCCCCCTGCTCTGTAGACTTCCGCCTTGACTCGGCCCGGACCAATCACAGAGTGGTTAACAAGCTGAGGGTTCTTCCAACCTACGCGTCTGCAAACCGACTGTTGTGCATGTGAAAATTGGCCCCAAAGTCGACTTGTGCTTTATTAACATTGCCTAAAAATTCGCTGTCCCGTTTATAACTGCGTATTCAGCACGATTTTTCACTAGAACATCAAGCGTTTTAATAATGCTAATAAATTTGCAGCAGACTTGGAACTGTTTTAAGCTTGGTGCTGTTTAATATTTTATGAATGTTCCCAGTTCAACTGTGGAAATACTTATTGTTTGTTATGAGTAACAATGATGCCGCATGCTTTAAATCTTCTACATCTATAAATCTCCATTGGAAGTTGTTAAACATCGTGATAAAGCTAATTATTATAAAAAATTGCAACATATTTGCTTAGTCTACTAGATAAAATCCCCAACCCTATGCAGTCTGCATTGCAAGAGTCCAGAGTCGTTTAACAAACACTTCTCTTGTTTTTACTTTCACGTTTTGATTGGGCAGCTAACTGCTAACATCAAGCTGAATTTCTTCATGCAGCAATAAAAACAGGTCGTGCATTTTCAGTATGATGGAAAAAGTTTTAATTCCTCCTGAGCATTTTCATGTTTTGTTAAGTTACAACCACAAAAGCTGATGTAATTTACGGGGATTTATGTGAGATACAGATCACCACTGTTAAGTGCATTAATGTGAAGGGGAAGAGTTTTCAAAATTCCTCACAAATAGAAATCTGAAAAGCATACAACAGAATTCAGTTAGTATTTTGTAGAACCACATTTTACTGCATTTCCAGCTGTAAATCTTAATAGGATATGTCTTTATACGCTTTCCAAAAGTAAGCCACTGAATATGTCATATTGGTCTATAACACAAAATTCATATTAAAATTCCAATAAAATAGCGATATTCTTGGTTCCGCTTTGACAAAATGGGAAAAATGCAAAGGGAATGAATACTTTAGACTGATCTTAAAATACAACCTTTTTTGAGGGAATTTTACCTTATAAAGCATAGAGACCACTAAGCTCTTAGTGCCCTAAGCAGTTGCAAAGTTTGCACTGCTTAGGGCAGACTCTAGGCTGACTCTGAATTAAATCCAACTTCATTATCAGGCATGTTGGTTTTACCTTTGAATTTAATACGGGATGGTGAAAATTATAAAAATACTTACAGCTTTTAGTCTACAAAAAACCCTTAATGCATATTTTTAGAAGTTTGTTATCCTTCTGCCTTGAGAAACATAATTTAGATGCTTAAGATGTACAAAGAACCCTTTCTTTAATAGGAAGTTGCGCAATTTGTGTGGACACTTTTGAGAACATATTCATTTCTCTGAGAGAGTATAGATCTCTGCTGACACTAACAATGTTCTCACTTTCACCTAATCTCTTGTAAACCCCCACTGTTTTAAGTGAGTGCCACAGTATGCCAGATGATTTATTGCTCTGGTCTGTTTCATTTCTTGAGGAAATGCCAACCTGGTCTTGACTTTTCAAACTAAAAGTCAAGAAACAGTCAAGAAACCTAAAGTATAACCAGCAGATGGCAGCTAAGAGTGACTTTTAGGAGGAGAAGTAACTAAGAGTAGTCAGAGTTGGTGATCCCTTCTAGCTAAGAATCATTTGGCTTTTTATTATATCTGACTTTATATTTACACACACACACACACACACACACATATATATATATATATATAGCAGGTGTGTTTTTTTAAAATGACACATAACTTTTTGAATTATTTGTGTCCATAATGTGTAACTTTATGAAATCTGTGACTTTTTCTCTGATTTGAAAATATCACGTTTTGTGTTTGATCTTGCAGAAATAAACATGTTTTTTCTCCACCTCGGGACAAATAACTTTTCTCCAGAAGGATCAATGAATAACAACATAGAAAGAATAGATGAGGATTTATTTTCTCCCCTTTTGTCCTGAATTAGTTTAGAACTCCTTGTGACCTGCTCATCTCTGTGGGGCTTCAGCGAACTGGCTCCTCCAGGAGTCATTTCCTCGAGTCCTGTTCCAGAGGTTTCCATTTCTGACCCGACCCCGGCTGACATTCCAACCTCAACCTCTCCTCTGGCTGAGAATGACTTACAGACCCAGAGCACCACAAACAACCCCAAAACTTCAGAACTTCACCATCCTCCACAAAGAGCAGCGGGACATCTCCAGGGTTTCACATAAATATTCTCAAGGTTGCTTTGAACTTGTGTCAATCTGACATAACCCTAGCTTTGTGGTTCTGGTATAGAAAAATGTCTCTCAGGCTGTGGTGTACTGATAAGCTGTGATGTTACAGCTAAACACTGAGCCAGGCAAATGAGTCATTTCAATGACCACACAATCATTCACCTCAATTACCATTTTTTCTCTCCGTCTCTGTTTAGTTCACAATTGTCCCTTTGTTCATATATCCTGAAAAGGAAATTATATTACTCAGCTGGCTACACAGTATGCCATATTTTTCAAAGGGTTATAAAAAAAAAATGCTTCCTCTCTGTGTAGCAATATTTACGGGTGCGTAGCTGTTTAAGTTAAAGACGAGTTGAAGAGATGGGGACCAAATGCAATTCCATTTGTCATGCTAAATAATAATTATTACCAGGTTAAAACAAGGTTAAACTTGTTTTAACCTGTTAATATTTAAATAAACTTTATTACATTTCATTGGGATTTTTTTGCAATAGACCAACATAAAACAACAAACAAGTTTGAAGGAAGATGGTGGAGGCTGTTAAATAGTTTTACGAATGAACATTTGAAAAGTATGATGTTCTTTTGTAATCATTTTGTCTGAGTCATTGTTTTGTAGGACTACCCTTCAAATTGAACGAGGGCCTGTAACCAGCAATTTTTAAATCATGTCACTAATTCTCATTTGGATTTAGGTCTGTATTTGACTGGGCCATTCTAAAGAAGTCAAATTTTGATCTCGACTGACATCAAGGACACTACCCCTGTATAGCAAAACTGTAACCTTAAATGGCTTTGTTTCAAAAGTGGCTTTCTTCGGTTTTCTTCTTGCCTGTACTCCAATAGAAGTCGGATTTGTGGAGTGTACAACTACTAGATGCCTTGGCAACAGATTCTCACACCTGAGCTGTGAATCTGCTACTCCAAAGTTACTAATGGCAACTGCTGCTTCCTTCATTAATGTTCTCCCTGTCAAAGTTGCAGTGTATTCCATTGTCTGTCTAGGTTTGTAGTTGTGCCATATGCTTTCATTTTCTGTTCAAACATGGAATATTTTTTTATAACCTAATTCTGCTTCATACATCTCCACAACTTTATTCCTGACACATTTGTGGTGTTCCTTGGTTTATATGATGTTGTTTGTTCACCTAGGCTCACTAAACTTCTGGGGTATTCACAGAGTATTTATCCTTAGATTAAAGTACACATAAATGTACTAATTAGGTTGCCTTTATTTTAAACCTTTATTTTACAAGGATAAAAAAAAAAAAAAAAAAAAAAAAAGAAACATTGATATTAAATACCATTTTTTCAAGGGAGTCCTGGCCAAGAGACAGTTGGTTGTTCTGGGTTATATTTAGGGTTTTGAAACTGCTTGATGTTTGTGGGTATAAAATTTTTAAACATTTAAAGAAAACTTAATAAGGGACAATATGATAATAAAAGAGGACTTGATGGCTCTTGTACCTTATATTTCTTTTCAAAGCTTGCTAATTTTCAAAGCTTGCTAAGTTTTTGTAAGATAGAAAGTTAAAGTGAAAATGTAAAATTATTGGTAAAGTTAAAGTAAAAGCTTATTTTCCTCAGCAAATGAAATTGTGATGATATACTATACCACACACAAGCGCACCCCCGCACACCCACCCACACACGCATTTATAACCTTGTCCTGTAAGTGTCCTTTGAGGTGACTAGTTGTTGGAAATGACACTAAACCTCCTGTAAGAGAGGGCTCTATTCCAAATATATATCCCACTGAAGTTTGGCTCAGCACTAAATCATGAAGCCAATGAAGGGCACATCCGTGTTTCCTCCATGTCTAGCAAAATAAACAATTCGCTGTAGGTCTGCAGAAACTTGAAATCTGACAGAGGGCAGAGCTGAGGGCTCTGGCATGCACATGGGAGGAGGGGAGAGGAAGAATGCACTGTGAAACACACAGATCGGATTTCAGGAGCCCAGAGGGAGGTGAAGCAGAATGAAAGCAAAACTGGCTTGTAAAAGGTATGCAAAGTAAATTAATAGCACCATTCATATAATGCCAAAATAATAAAGAATGTATTATGTTTTCAGTGAGGGGATGTACTTATGCATCATTTCTTAATTGACTTGTATTTTAAAAAGATTTATCCTAATCAAATCATACAATGTATTATGTTTTCTTTTTTTTTTCTCCTTTTTTATGATACTGTGAAATAGCAGTGGTGAGATTCATCTGAAGCCAAAGCTGCAGACAATGGTTTTGGCCACAGCTGTAGCCTCAGGGTCCCTTTGAAGCCTTTTAAAGAGGGCAGTATGGAGCAAGGGGCTTATTATGCCAAAAACTCAAGAGCAGAATCAATAGATCAGAGAATTTCTTACCACCAGTAGAAATGTTTACAGATTATTTTCTGAGTGTTCAACCTGAAAGTTAGATTTACAACTTTCAGGTTGTAAGTCTAACTTACAACCTGAGTTGTAAGTTAGACTTACAACTAACTTACAACTAGTAAGTTAGTTGTAAGTTAGTTGTAACTTTCAACTAACTTTATATAGAAATATAAATTGATTTACATATTTCTATATATGTAAATATATATAGAAATATATATTTAATATATTTCTATATTAAATATAGAAATATTTAATATTTTTAGCACCAAAGCCTTCTTACATTTTCCATTTGCTTTTCTAAGATTAACAAACTTTCCAGTACAAATTTACAAATACAAAACTTGGAATTTGATTGGTTGTGATTTCCATACACAAAATGATTAAGTATGCATTCAAGTATTAAAAAATCTGCTTGTGTTCCAATACTGATAGGATATTTTATAGTCATAGAGATAAAGACAAACTTTTTTATATTTTATCTACAAATAAATGCACATGTTAAACTTTTGGTTAATTTTATTTTATACTGGTATTCATTTTACACATGAATGATCCACACAAGCCAGCAGCTTTGTAAAGGTTTCCAATTCATCAGTGTAAATACTTGAGGCTGGGGCAGAGATTTTCCTTTTACCAGCAGGGAAATGACTCCAAAGAGCTGAAGTTATTTTGGAATCTAATCTATCGCAATTTGTTTCACAGGGACTGAATGCAAAGGTCTGCCACACTTTTCATATTATTTTCTATAAAACATTTACAAAGAAATATTTTAGTTTAAATCACCTAAAAATTATGTGTGTTGGTAAATGAAATATATTGAAGTTAGTGGTTAAGATGTAAAAAAAATAAGTATCGTCAAAGTATACACAAGCAGTGTGATACATTGTGAATTTCCAGTTAATCTGAGAAGGAGATGTTTGTATTTTTCTCCAGTTCAACAATAAGTTTTAACTCACATTTGTGAAAAATGCAAATGTAACTTTTCTGGGTCTATGCATTAATTGACAATATTAGCTTAGATCCTTTTTCTGTTCCAATTTTTGTCCTTGACCATCCCACATGTATTGATTTCATATGTATGGATGTCATCGTTCACACTTAAAATAACAAACCTTAACATTGAAAATCTAATGACTGCACTTTCAAAGTATCAAAATATCTGGTTTGCTGGTATTTTACTGGTGTGCCCTTTCAAATCTTGACCTATGTGAAATAATAAATTGATTCTGTATTAGTAACATTTATAAGGCGTGCATTTCATAACAAGGTTTTACAGGGATAGAAAGAATCAATATATATTCTACTAAGCCAGAGGTAAAGACAGGCTGCATGAGGCTTGCCGAGTTTGGAAAGTCCCTTGGTTTTTAAGAGCATACTGCTTTAGTTATACAACAGCAACAGCAGTCAATTTCTATCCATGTGATTCTCAATAAATAAAGCTTGGCATCCAACTTTACAGATTATGACTTGTTTAAAAATCTGTGTTTCTGGCCTTAGGGTTGTGTTTTAGAACATGTAAAACAAAATGAAAAAAAAAATGCCTGAAAGTTTAGAAGCTGTAAACTGATCTGCCAAACATATAGTGATCCCTAGGTTGCAGTCTGATGGCATGTTAGATTTTCAATATGTTTCTAATCAAACATATCTTAATAAATGATACTATAAAGTTATTTTTTTCCAGGACCAACCACACTTGTCTCATTAGAATTTAGCTTCGTTTTGAGGACACTTCGGAGGTCAGTGTTGTAAACTGTTCCCAAGTAAACTTTATTTATCAGACTAGGGTGTCAGGTGAATTTCCTGCTGCAAGGACCATGCACACAATGGCATTATGCTAAGCCTGAACAGCGCCATACAATGTTTACAATAAAGTTTGGAGAGTTGCCAGGCAGCAAAATGTATACAATGAGACAACCCTCAGGGGGAGCTGCTTAATGTGGCCGTTTCAATCCCGAGAGAACTACCTTTGTGTCTGTATTAATCTTGTGGGACATTTGACATTTGCAAAATGACAATTAGACATAACATGCCACCATTTTCTCTAATAAAATTTAATCAATTTGAATAGTTTTAATTAATCAGCAGATACGTGCCTAGAAATCCCAAACAAATGCAAATTAAAAAACAAACGTCTACCTTCAAATTTAGATTTCCAAAATAAATTAAAAGTTCATTTTATATATTTAGCTGACAGCCTTAAAGTGCTCTGTTGTCACTTTAATGGGATTCTAAGTAAAATAACCGCTTTCCAAAAGATTTATTTGCTTTGCTTTGTTTTACAAGATTATCATCATGTTAAAATATGCATAGCCTAATACTGAGAGAAGCAGAACAAGGGTCTCAAGTGTCTATTTTTCATTGCTATTTGAGCCCTAATACTTGCACCAATGTTGATGTAAAGTTCACATGATCTACCGCATTATTTAATAAAACCTTACTAATTTAATGGTATCCTCCAACAGGAAAATAACTATTTCAGCCAAAACTTTGATCTGCTACAGTTGAGTCAGAAAGATATTATCACAATATAACTTTCAATAAAAATATCCCAGTTGTTGTTGTTGAAATTTACCTAAAATCTAAAAAACTACATAGCCTGTCTGCTTCTATTTAAACCAGAAAAAACAGCAATTAAATTCAAATGCCCATGTATTTTACTCATTATGAGTTCAGTTAACATGAACAAAAATTTTCAATTATTTTATTAGTAATTGTCAAATGCCACATGTGTCATAACCAGAAATATTTGGGAAGCAGGCAGAGGAGGGGCTGAAATATCACTATATGTTCGGTCAGCCTGGCCTTTTCTCTGACATCTGTTAAATAGGACTTTAAACCACAACCACAGTGGAAGAGAACATTTTGAAACTGTAGTTGTCTTTGAACTATAGTACACCTTGCCAGTGTTAACTGCCTTAACCACAACCAACACTTTAACAGAAGACCACAGAGAACATCCTCACTGAAAAGCAACATTGCTGAGAATGCCTCTGTTATGAAGGGAACAGGTAAGTGCTAATTTTATTTCTTTCCTTTTGGTCTCATTTTATTTTTTGCAACTTATTGTATAATTTTTCTTATGAACTTATAATGAGCTTTACTGTCAATCCAAAACAGACTCTTACTTTTATCCAGGGAAATTATGAAATAATATACTTAAAAAGTAAACATGACCTCCAATTGGATAAAACCAACATAGTGTGGGACATTGCCAAAATTGCAACTATTTTATTTATTTCTTGGCAAAGAAAATGGCAATGGGCAAACAAATAAGAACATTTTTGGCCATTGTTCAATTCAGACCTCACAATAACTATAAATAACCAACAATAGGTGAGATAAAGAGATCCATCTGACTACTTGAGAATTATGGGAATATTTGCCCTTTATTCTCTGCACCAGATGTTTGGCAATTTTTATATAAATATACAAAGCTGTGGAGAGTCCAATGTTATTCTTAAGGCCTTCTTATGACATATTCAAGGTAGCCTTTCCTGCATTAAAAAAAGAGGTGGTCACTAATTTACTTGCAAAGGTCAAACCTCCTGAACTCTTGCATTCAGGCATGAAGGCTTTTATTTACAACTTCCTGTAGCAACTACTGCTAGCTGCCTTGAATCATCAACGGAGAGAGGATGAGGGAAAATCTATGGTGCTGATCTGACTGAACTACAGAATCAAGCCCCAAAATTCTCAAGATCCCTGCTAGATTTAGATTTAAAACCACTTTCATTTATCTAAGAAGTTTATTTCTGATAAGAAATGGCCCTCACATGTCCTGAAGGATATTTAGACAAAATGCAAAGAGAGGTATAATTTTCATTGTTTGAGTATATTTGAACAACAAATGGCATGCCAAAAATTTGTTATACTCTTCTCAATAATCAAAGGAAAAGCCTCTGCTGGCATTACAGATATCACACACTTCTCATAATTGCTGAAATGTTTCAGCAGGTATTTTTGGCCATTTATCTTTAGCATGTCTTTGAAGTTGCAAGCCCCTTTTTCTATCACCATAATCTCCCCCCCAAATCCCCTATCAAATTTAAGTCAGGACTGTGGTTAAGCCATTCCAATATATTAAGGAGAAACATGTTGGTAAAAGTTAAATCAACTAGGAACATGAATATTTTGGGTCCAACCTTAAATGCTGACACACTGTGAGAAAGGCTCTTTTTTCACATACTTATTTGCTGTTTTATGAGATCAAGGAAGAGTGAGTACAAGCAGCAAAGCAGCACGGTGTCTTAAAATAACCTCACAATTATTTCCCTTGGAAATACCCAGTGTGTACGTATATGTCAGTATGAGTGTGTGTATCTTTGTGTGTACTGGCTCGTGATTTTTGATCTTGTAATCTCTGAAATTACGCAGGTGTGTGCCTGTTTAAGTAATTATACCAGCACAATCTGAACTTGGGTAAACATATGTAAAGATCTCCTTTGGAGCAAATGCATATTCGAATATTTTCCCCACTGCTTCTCAGTCTGTTGTTATAAGCACATCTGTTAAAGTGGTCACCAGCTGGCAATATTTTTTTTATGGGTAGGGTCTACTGTAGCGGTTCAAATGCTTGTTTGAGATAACCTTTTCTTTCATGCTTTCATAAAAGGTGGTTCAATCGCCTCTCTGTCTACACTAAGCCCCACACACCCTCTGCATCCTGGGCAGAATGCTGAATCAGAACTCACTCCCTTTCCTCTAACGCCCGACCTAATGGCTCTGGTTGGCCTAATGAACTTATCTACAAGATCTTTTGTTTCATTTAGTGACTTCCCACACGTCAGAATGACCTGGGCTGCTCATTACATGGATACTGATGTCACTCTGGACTTCCATTGACTGTTTCTATGACTTATTTTACACCCAGTTCTTAGCAAATGTTCTATTTTGTGACACATTTGTGGTTTGATTGCTTAGTGAGACAGAACAACATGCACACAAGAACAACTGACCTGGTCTTAAATTAAGAAGATTAAGGAATGTGACTTGGGCCTTGTGTGGAGCTAAAAGAAAATTGGGTTTCTAATCAGGAGGTGTTAAATTGCATTTGATGGTCTGTGTCCATTGAAGCAACACTTGCACTTATTTTACCCTCAGAGTCAACCATCAATCCTAGTCATATCATGAGAGAGCAAATCTGCAGCAGAAGCAAACCTCTTTCAGAAAATTTCTACTGTGCTGAAAAAAGGACAAGTTCACAAACAAGTACGACTTAACATTTTTCCCCAACTTCCTTTGGTGGTTTCAACCCTGATAAGTGTCTATTTCCAGGGGTTGCGCTGTGTACAGCATAGTTTTGTCTCCACCCAAGCAATAAGGAAGTGGAAGTTTTAGTCTGGCAAGCTAAACGCACAGCAAATTAGAGAAAACAACAGCACAGTCACTAATAATTGGAAAATAATTTGAAGTAAATAATAGATGCAATAATTGTTACTTTACTTTTAGTAGTGGATAGATGAGGCAAAAGTTCTCACTATCTAGTTTCTGTGTCAGTATATAGTAAGCTGCTGAATATAACATTGAGCTAATATGCAGAGCAACGTTGGATGTAACATGTGAAGTAAAAATGTGCTGCAGCTTGATTTTGTTTCCACTTTTTCAAATAATGTGTGACATTCAAATAAATAAATAGTTACTTATGCTATAGAAGGCCACTTTTAAGACCTCATTTTGGTATTATTTAGCTCATAGTTAAGAAAAGCTTGGCTCAGTTATCGCTTTAATTGTGCTGCTGTTTTAGGCCAACAACGTACTGGAGGACTGAATGCAAAGAGCAAATTTTATTCACATTTCTTGTTTATTCTGAATGATCATGCATATTCTTTTAAATACTGTACTTTAAATTCCTAGCTTGTAGAAGCAATTGAGGACAGATTCTGAGCTTCCTGGTGCTACAGGAGATTTTTGTTTCTATGAAATGTGAGTTTTACCCTTGTCTGTCCTTTCCGAGATAAAAAAATTGGATTCAATCAACCTGACGTGTGGTAGATTAAATTGAATATGACTGAATCTAACAGGTTTTTGTTCTGAACATTTTCTTAAGCAATGACTTTCTACCTTTTGGTGTTGCATGATTAACTAAATTTAAATGAGTGAATTTCTAAATAGGTTAAACTAAACTTTTTTAAAACAAAAGAAAAAAACACAACTTGGCATTGTATGATTTACTGAATCTGACTGTATCAGTAGAGTTTGAGTATTTATTACTGGGTTTTTCTGAATAAGATTGAACTGTGTAAAAATTAACTGGATCGAACTGAATTAGTTTCTAAGCGGTTACTTTTCATGTAAATTGACAATAAATATAACTAAACAAAACGTCATTGAAATAAACTTGGCATTTTTAAACATACAACTTAAACTTTAGGTGCCAAAAACTACATTACTCTTCTAAAGTATTACAAATACACGGAAATAAATCCAGGACCACCTTAGACAGAGTGGAACGATTGGTATGCATCCTTCCATAAATAAACAACACCAGAGGTAGAAGCTCTGTTTTGTAGAAATAGGTTGAGCTAATAATAATAGTAAATTAAGTATTAACATTTTATTTATTATTTCTGGTATAACATAAAATCTAATCTCACACTGATTACACAAAATATATAGCATTTTCTCATATATTTAGACTACTTTTCCAAAAGGTCCCCCCTACAGCAAAACCCAAAATGGTTTCTTCCACCGTGGAAGCCTCGTCTCGGTCCAGCACAGCGGTGACTGCAAATCAATGAATCCGCCTGAGATTCCTAGGACACGGACCGAAGTTTGGATCATTTACCGAGGGGATTCGTTAAAATTCGGACACTTGATAACAGGGACATGTATACAGCAAGTATGGACAAAAACTTATTTCCGTCTCCTTTAGCGGACTAGAGAGGACGCATTTTCTTTTTTTTTCAACCAATATTCAACTCAAAAGTGGACTTTGGTGCATTTTTGCTAACTAGACGTAACTAAAAGTAACTCCTTGTTCAGATTGAGAATGATTTTTGCAAATACTGGAAACCCACTAAGGACTCCGTATCGCAAACAGGTAAGCACACTCAGTCTGCCTTTTTAATAAGAAACTCCCGACTCCTCTAAACTACCTCTAAGTTAAAGTCGCAAAATTAGTCTGGCAATTTGAGAGCTCTAATTTGGAGCTTTAAAGTCGTATTGGTGTACGGTGGTTAATTGTAATTGCTGCGTTGTGTTCTTGCTAATCATTTGACATGAACTACGAATAATGAAAATCCCTTCTTCTCTGGCAGTAGACCAGGATACGGGACACAAACAGTCGGGACACATAGTTACGTAAAACACCAGTCTCTAAAAGCTTCTCGTCACTTAATTTGTTTGGTATTCCTTTAGAGCAAATTAACTCCTTAAAATGGATAAAGAATCATACTTTGGACTAGTTGGTATTACTAAGGCATACGTTTCTTTAAAATCTATTGTTTCCAGATGTTTACAGTGTACAAATCATACATTGCAAATCATACATTCATATCATCTCCATTGGTTATAATCTCACACTGTGCACGACTAATAAACTCATTTTCTCCAGTTTCCTTTTGGTTCTTTAAGATGTTTTTATTGGACGCATATACTCTGCATTGCTCAGGGTGTTTTATCCGGTGGCTGGAGCTTCATGGGCGAGGCCTGTTACTGGAAACCCTGCGTATATTTCCGGCGAGCTTTTGACGGCCCTGCTGGTCTGGAGCTGACTGATAAGACGCCATCCTCTCCCTCCCACCTCCACCGCCATCCAAGCACTGCTGCTTCTGAGCTGTCTGGCAGCTGTATGAAAACAAAAATTCCCTTGCAGTTTCACAGGAAAAGGGGATGTTGTAATTCCCCAATCATAGGCAGGGAAAAATAAGGCTCATGTTTCTTCGGTTCCTCCCTTTTACGACTGCTTTAGCTTGGGTATTTGTACATTTGCTATAAAATGTCAGTTAAACTGTTTTAATTCCACACATTTATTTTGGTTATTTGGTGTCTGTTGATACATCTACAGCTCGCTAAGGCTGCTTTTACAATAGGCCATATACAAAAACATACATAAGAAACGTTCAACAAGGATTTTAGATTTTTTATTTATTTTTAATGTGTAGTTAATTGCATTGTCAGGACACAATATACTCACTATCCCATGATGTTCAGCTTTATTTAGCTTAAAGCCTTTTTATGTGCTGGATTTTATTGACTAGACTAAGAAAATATGCTGTAGTCTTTATAATAACTAGTCTTATATTTAGCAACTTCCGATGAATTGGTTGTTATACTCATAACAACCAATAAGTATTTCCACAGTTGAACTGGGAACAATCATAAGACATTAGTTTGTCAGGCTTGTTTCATGCTCAAAGGCATGCGAGGCAATTGACCAGTCAGTCACAAGAAAAGGTCCTCTGGGCTGTAGTCCCGACTTGGATTGCTCAAACCTGTCACCGCCTCATGCACGGGATTCCATGAGCTTCCTCTCGGCTTGGGATTCCTCAGAGAATGGCGGGATTTGTGGGGTTGGAGATAATCAGTATCAGATAGTAAGGAGGAGGACAGATCCCTAAAGGCGAAAAGTTCCGCCAGACTAGGACATCTGGGTTTTGTAAACAGAAAGAACAAAGTTGTGCAATTATAGCCCTCTCATCTGCATGGAAGAAATGCCCAAAATACATTCCAGAGACTTTGAAAAAATCTTGATGTATACAGCTGAAACCAGATATTTAGATACACTATATAAAAAGACACTCTTGTCTTTGGTTTGTCATTGTCTGACATTAAATCAGACTAAACATTTCCTGTTTTAGGATGACTCAAATTATTTTGACGTGGTAAGTGCCAGAATAATGGGCAGAATTTTTCTGTTTGCTTTCTTCATATGGGCAGTTTACTTACATTTTCTCAATACTTGTTAGAATTGACTTTTATGCTGTATATCTCGTTACAAGCTTGGCACAAAGTTTTGCTGGAATTTGCCCCATTCTTCTTCCCGACACAACTGGCAAAGAAAGGGGGCAGGTTTGAAGGCCACCTTGTTTTCACTACTCCTTTTCTGCACACATATGTTCTATGGGACTGAGATCATCGCTTTATAGTTACCATTTTAAAAACACTTTCTTCCCTCTAACCTTTAGGTTGACGTCTTGAGAGGTTGCGTCAGTATTTCCATATTAGGTTCTTTCCTCATGATTCCATTTTGTGAATTGCCCCAGTGGCTCCAGCAGCAAAATATACTAATAAATATACTGGTCACTAGGGTTAAACACTTCAATTTTAGTTTCATCAAACCACAGGACATGTCTCCAAATATGAAGGTTTTTACCACTGAGTGTAATTTGACTTTTCATTTTGCTCTTTGAGTGATTGTTTTCTTCTTCATTGAATGGCCTTTCAATTAGTTCTGAACTAAAATGTGAACTAACTGTCTTGTCAGTTTCTGCCAACATCTCCGCAAGTTATTTTGTTCTCCAGGACACAGAAGCCATCTTTCTTTTTGAACAGTATGATGGTTGGAGATTCTCATGCTGTTTATACTTTTGCACAGATGAACAGAAGAAAGTCTCTTCCTGATATCTATATTTACTTATTTGATTTTCTTTGATAATGTCACACAGCAAAGCAGTGTGTTTGAGATATTTCCTTAAAACACATTCACAAGTGTACCTCCATTTAACTGAAGTGTAAAATTGATTTCTCACAATTTTCTACCATTTTGTCATATGATAAAAATTATTTATATTATCCTATCCGACCTAGAACAGAAAAAATTTAGTGTGATTTCTTGTCGGGCAGTGAGAAAAATGGTTATGTATATTTATTATGCACTGTATATTAAAGACTGCTTTCAACAGTTTCTTTTTTGACTCAAATAAATATTGTGAGATTAAAAACTATAGAGCAGTCTAGTTTTAAAATAAAGGAGAAAAGTCAGCCATTCTCAATAAGCAACTATTTGAATCTGCATTGAGAAGTTAGTGCAACACTTTTATATGTGCTGCAGGATCCTGTGGACCTGTTCTGTGACTACGGAGGTGTGATCGGAACCACTCCCATGAGCATTTCTGCTCACTGAAACATTACCTAGCCTTACTCTAAACAAAGGGTCTGCAAACTTTACAATCCAAAGAACCATTTTTTTCCTCAGTTTACCTAAATAAAATTCATTTAGCAAGTTATATGTTACATTACCACCAGAAAAATGACAAATTATATTTTTGATACATATCTAGTGTAGGAAATTAGTTGTAATAAAAACCCTCACCATTTAATTTATAGGCTTTAAAATAGAGAAACTGAGTAACGTCATATTCTAATTTTAACCTTGGTAAATCTCTCACTGTATTTATCACCTAAATGTACAGCACAGTTTCTTTTTTATGCGGATTAAATGTCAAGCTGTTATTGTATGTTTTCACTCTTCAGCCACCTGTTGCCTCATTGTCCCAACCCATGGCTCCACCCAGCCCAAGCACCAACAGCAGCACCAACAACAGCAGCAGCAGTTCAGGAGGCTGGGAACATCTCAGCAAAACAAACCTCTACATCCGAGGCTTGTCCCCTTCAACCACAGACCATGACCTGGTCAAGCTCTGTCAGCCGTGAGTACTACGCTTCCTCTCTCTGTTAGCTCTCATTGATTAGTTATTGATTTTTTTTTCTTCCTAAGCCAGCTTCAGTTTGCAGTGGTTGTCACTTATTGACATAAATTGGTAGAAATAGAAGAAAGTGAAAAGGTTAAATGGTGGATGTATTAGCTTTTATGTGAGGAGAGTGAAGTGCACAGATGTTAAATGCACTAAAGTAAGAACACCAACTAACATTTATAATAAATTGTAGCCTTTTTCACAAAAAGCTTTTTAAATATGTCCCATGTTCTATTGTTGAGATGTGTTGAAGCTGATGGGTCTCTATATGTTCAAAACAAAAGTAAATTCAATTGGAGTTGGTGTGTTCAGTCAACCTTCTCTTACCAAATGATACTATTATAACTGAGTTAATTCTGCAATATTGGATTAGTCTGTCTAAATTCATAGTGGTATTTCTAAATAAATTTAGACCACACTGTAGTTGTTTTCACAGAAAGCGTTTTAAAATCTGCCATTGTCAAAACGTGCTACAGAAAAAACAGGTAAAGTTGTGTGGAAGTGAACAAAAGCTGACAGAAATTAGAATGAGTAATTATTGAATGAGTAAAATCAGAGAAGACTGTGCTGGTCTGCAAGTATTTTTTAAATAAAAGGACGTTGAGACTCAAGTGCACACTGATGCGCCACTCAATCACCTCTGTTTGGTGTTTGGCAATTACCAAAGATGAAAAGTGGTACCTAAAGAGGCAGTCTTTTCAATAGCAAAATTTCAATCAATGTCGGAAGAAATGTCAAAAGTTGAGGTTGGATAGAACTTAAACAATGAGCGATAACCGCAGATAAGTCAGTGTTGCAATTCTCTGCAAAACAGGTTTAAGGTGATCTTGTCTGATTTGTACTTGGGAACTAATGTAGAGAAAAAGGGCACATTAGAAAGTGTGTTTTTTAGGGCTAATAAACCCATGTTTACATTTAAAAAGGGAAATAGATAGCATTAGATTTAACTTAAATCTGAATTTGACAGGAAACAGAAGGAGATATGTCAGTGCTGAGCCAATCTGCCAATCTACTCGATGTAGGAGAGAAGTTTCAAAGTGAACATCAATTTCAGTTTAGGGGTATTATTGCATGCAAGCAAACAAATATTACACTTTATAAAGTGTTTCTATTTAGATTCTTTTTAGTATATCTTATTGTAGATAGTAAATTTGAAGCAATGTAAAAAAAAATGTCATGTACCCTACACATAAATGTACTACAATATTCTGTTTAGGGCACTGCAATGGCAAACATACCGCCATTATAAGTTAGGAGATTGGAGTTCAAAAGACAGAAAGGTCAGCAGTTCATGCTCTTTCACCTGGTTTGGATCCACCATGATTATTAGCTAAAGTGTCCTTCTGACTGATTGCAGAGTGCATTGTGTCTCCTATCAGCAGCAACTGCAGCTGTTTTAAGACAAAAGGCAGACTTTCTCTTTAGATTACCCTAATCTTTTTTTTTTTGACATTTTAATCTACAGCCTAAAATATGTTATCTTTTCAGATTACAGTCTTTGATGTACCCTGTGAGCTCTGAAAAGCATGTTCTATGAGTATCACTTACATTATAAAGTTTGCTAAAAGAAATGCTAATCAGTAGCTGCGTCATGCATAAAATATCCTTAAAATGACATTGGTGCTCTTGTAGATGGTATCATCAATACCCTCCTTTGTTCTGCATGCAGCCAATAACAGTTTTGAAACTGTGGCATAAAATAGTCTTTGATCACCCCAAGGTGCAGGGGCTTTACCAGGATGGTACCAAAGTAAGCCGGCTCCGACTGAAAGAGGTTTTGTTTGAAGAAGCTAGATAAGATCGATGTAGTTTGGCTTGAGAAAAAAAGGGACAAGTTGAGATTAGTGTTTTGCACACATGCTGGGGTTTTCAGCACCACATGGAGACCACTTCCTGTTTCTCATATTTTTGCAGTGATGTCATGGATTGTTGCTCAATCCTCCCTCTGTGTGAGTTTTATATAACTGTCTGCTTCTGGTGTACGGGCCTGCTAACTAAAGGCCTCATTTCTATTCCTCCTTTTTAGGTACGGCAAAATAGTATCAACCAAAGCAATCCTGGACAAAACTACAAACAAGTGCAAAGGTGTGTGAAGTTTTAATTGTTCCTTTTTTCTTTTCAAAGAAAATATAAATTGACTTTCTTTGAAGTCCCCAACATTATAGATACCCAATGTGAGGAATTTACCAGAGCATCAGGGCTGTGGTTTTAGGTGATGTGGCCGGTTCAGGAAACAGACTACCAAGCTGTTAATGCTGCCTACCAGCTCAAGTTATTTTCGAACACAGCTCCGGTGTGTGTGGATTACGGTTGTTGCCTGCTTCCTGGGAAGAATTGACCACATTTCTTTCTTCCTGCTGATTGGCATGGTTGATCTTTGTCCAGTTCTGGTAGATTGCTACTCAAACTAAAAATTACATAGTGATTGCTCTGTCAGTCTTCCTCGGGATTATATAAGCAATCGGGACCTAATGGCTTTTAGCAGAAATTCACATTATTAGACTTTTTTTATACTCATTAGAAATATCTTAGTAAATTAGTGTAGCTTTTAATTTACCTAAATTCCCCACTATGGTAATAGCTTTCAAGACTTTGTATTAACCAAAACAAAACATTTGAGTAAAGCGCTCTGAAATAGCTTGACCTCTGTCTAAGCTGCGAGTGCATTTCTCACAATTGATTTTCATTAAGGTTAAATATAACAAATGCAGAGGAAGACAAAGCGTGTAGGTGCACCCTGTTTGTACCCCACAGGACAAAGAGCTGACCTGAGCCAGCAGTATCTGCATCCTCAGCTGTTTTTTTTCTTTCAACCAAATGAACACAACAGGGTCACACACACACACACACACAGCTGATGTGTGCGCACTCGCGTGTTTGTGTTTATAAATATACATATGTATATATAGAGAGAGACAGAGACTGAAGTATTTGGTCATTCTTCTATCCGTAATAGCTCAACCACAGTCAAACTGGATGAAAGGTGTCTGGGAACGGAAATGTTCAGCTCTTGCATCAGAATCTAGGTTGAGTTGTGATCTGTGCTTTCACTGGGGAATTCTAAGTCATGAATATGCTTTTCCATTGGGGCTCCACCTGAATGTATATAAGCCCACTGCCCTTCCACTCTCAAATCTTTTCCAGCCACTATTCAGAGCCATCCAGTTTTTAGCTCCATCAAATATTACATCAACTTTGAGCAGCTTCTTTGTCTATGAAAGCATCCCCTCTGCATGATGCTGTCACTACCTTATTTCACTGTGAGATCGGTGTGTTCAAGTGTTAATTTTCCACCATGCATAGCACATTGCATAAAATGTACTGTTTCTTAAAGGCTATCTATTTACCAGTGATACTAATACTTCTGAAAGCAGTTGGTTACACTGGATTTTATATGAGAATATTTGAGGGAAAAGAGATAAATATCCTGCAGAATACATCTTTTGTGTGTTTTATATATATATATATAAGTAGAAAAATTGTGTACCCTTCCAATTCACATCCTACTTTGTTTTAACCTTTTATATAGAATTTCAATAAAATACAATGAGGTTTGTGTCGTGACAAAATTTTAAATATTTGGGAACATTTTGCAGGACATTTGCAATGAAAAAAGGAAATTTTAACACCACCGTAATTGCTGATTCCCTCAGGATACGGTTTTGTGGACTTTGATAGTCCTGCTGCAGCCCAGAAGGCCGTGGTTGCCCTAAAGACTTCTGGTGTCCAGGCTCAGATGGCCAAGGTAAGAGCTTTTGGCAGACTAATCTGGGTATCTGACATAGACACAGCAACACTGCTGTCCTCCACACGATGAGGGACTCTCTGTGGGGAAAAACAGCAGCACATGATTTCTCGACTGTATGCTCTGTATGTCCTGTGCTCACATGGTTTGTCTTTAAACTTGTCATCATGGAGTTAGAGCTGAATCATGAAGGGAAATGATGTGCTGTGTTATTTGTGCATGTGTTGCATGACTTAGGAGCTGTAATTAATTTGCTGAGGGCTATCTTTATAAAGACATGGACAGTTATCCCTTTGAAAACCCAAATAAGTTCCAAATTGATTGCAGCTGACATGTTTCAACATAGATTTTGAGAGTTAGTCAGATACACTGGAAGCAAAGGAATTAAGACAGTCGAAAACTTTTGAACTGTGTTGTCATTCTTCTCTGTGTATCTAAATATGTTCTAGTTGTGGAGTTGTTCTAGCCTGAATGTGAGGAGGATTTCAGACAAAAAGTAAAAATATGACAAAAATTGTAGGTTTTGTGTGTTTTTCAAAGATTTCAAATTATATTAATGACAAAATGGGATTAGGCTATAAAACTAGAACATGTGAAGAGCTCTAACAGAACCTTTGTTACTGAAAGCAGAATAGGAAGTAAATATATTTGTGTTGTTATAGCAACAGAAACTAGTAGGGGGAAATGAGTTCACTTCATATCACTAACCAAGAAACAACCTCATTTCCCCCTCTGTAGATCTCTTAGGCTACATGGGACGTCATTGTTTAAATTTTATTATGAAAAATAAACTATATTAAATATATAACGTTTGAGCTTTTCCTGGATGATATTTTGATCTACCAAGTCATCCTTCAGTAGTGTTACTATTTCAGATGTAGGTGATCAGTGTCTGTGAGTCCATCCATGCAGTGTCTACACCTAGGGTAAGATCTGTCACGTTTAACAAATAGCACTAAACATATTTTTTTTCGCCCATTGCTGCAGTGAGCCGTCATTGATTCTATTAGGAGCGGAAGCGACATCACACTGGTTGGAGAGAGAGTTGTTGTTGTAAACAGGATTTGATATTTTTAAAATAAAGACAAATTGATCATGTAGTTCACATTTCAAACATTCTTAGAGTTTCAAGATAAACTCTTAAGATTTTGAAAAGATTACCAACGTATCCAGATGCAGCCTGTTCCTCGATAGGTTGAAAGTTTGACAGAATAAAACAGACCAACTATAGTGGTATATGTTTAACATGTTTATCTATTAGTTCAAGCTCAGTTCACACCTTCACAAATGCCACAAAGCATCTGAATGGGGCTAAATTGCATCTCTTTTTTTGCTCTTGATTTTTAACATGTGGATCAACCAAAACTTTCAACATGCAATAGATAAAAGAGAGCCTAAAATATCATCCTGGATATCTCTATAGAAAATAGTTTTCATCTCAATAATTTCCCTTGTTTATTGCACTCTCTGACCTCATTTCCAAACATGTCAGTAACACTGAGTACAGCTAAGCTTTACTCTTCTTCCCACAGTAACAACTTCTATGTTGAAGAGTGCTGCTGTTAGCTGGTGGCACTTAGAAAAAGATTGCGTTCCAAGCTTATGTCTTTCTAAAAGTTGGTTTCTGGGAGCAAAGGGGGAAAAAATTACCTTTCTGTTTTTGAAGATTCACCAGTTTCCCCATAGAGGTTTTATGTAGGTAAATCTAGGCTGTATTAAAAGTACGGCTGTCAAAGTTAATTCCTTAATTAAGGCCAATTTATTTCAATGTTGTCAATTTTTTACTTGCAATAAACACACAGGCTTCTGGGTTTTTTTTACCTCGCCTGTGCTGCAATGGATTATTAATCCCTTTTCTGGTTCAGCTGTTTTTCTATGGGGCTAATCTACCTTTTCTTTAAAAAATTGTCTCCTCCTACTTGGCACTGTTTTGTTGTGTTTGAGAGCACTCAGGAACTATTTTGCTGTTATAGACACAAATCATTTATCAGGCAATTATTCACTACTGAAGCAACACTGAACTTGTATGATCAAATGAAAAGTAAGAAATACAAAAGAAACATAGACATGAGAAACTGTCAGTCTGTTACATCTGTCCTCCTTCAAAAAGGATTCTATTGATTCCAGTTTCATTGGTGTTCTGTCCCTTAGTCTTTCTTTCATTAGATCAGCCTTTATCAGTTTTACTTTAATTAGAACTTTCTTAGTGATTCTAGGAAGGTCTAGAATCACCAAGAGAGTCACTATTCTATTTAGTTCTTGTGTCTTGTTATTCCAAGTTATTCTAGTTTTATGTTTCTTATGTCTGCTCATTTTTTAATGTTATATTCATTTCCTAGTCCCCTTTGTACTCTCCCTCGCCCCCTGTGCCACTCGCTCTCTTTTTCTCCCTTTTTCTCTCTCTCTCTCTCTCACCTCAGTCTGCCGGCTGCTCTCTCCCCTCACACCTGCAATCAGTTAGCTAATCAGCCCCGGTCCCTTGTTCCAGCATTCACTCTTTCAGTTTTGCTCTGGCTCCCTGTGATTTTTGTTTATCAATTTTTTTTTAAATTAAACATTCTTCATCTACCTGCTGCCTCTGCCTTTCTGCATTTGGGTCCAACGCAACCACTTCACACCAGTGCAGAAATTAGTAAAGGATTTCTGCTTTTAATAAGCTCCTCCTAATGAATCTTCCTCAGGAAAACAAAACGTGTCATAATTATACAGGTCAGTTTTTTTCTGAAAAGTCAAACCTTTCTGTTTTTATTAGGGGTCTGCATCAAACAAACGCAACATGGGAAAACAGAATAATAAGTATTCTTCTAGCAGCACTTTATAGGATAAGTCCAAATTCTGTCATACTCCTCAATGTCCCATGTCAATCATTGTATGCTGTTTCTTTTTTGTAATCCTTCATAAAATCTGTTAGTTTTCCTCTATGATAAGTGAAATTAATTTATCTTGCTTGAGGATATTCTGCATAACAATACTTCTGGCAAATTTATGCAATTATAATAAACATACATTTGCATAAAAGAAGTATATTTGTCCACCCCCAATGCTTATCAGAATATTTTTAACATAAAAACCGTTCTGTTGTGGTACACTAAGAACATTTGAAAAAAATCTACAATTAATTAGTGATTAAGTGGTTTAGTCAGTTGGCAGCTCGAATTAATAGCTTTAAGGAATCGGTGTTACATTTTCTTAATTAACCATTTGTATGTGTGTCTGCAAACATATAGACAATCACAAATGTCATGCGTTTAGTGACTAATTCTTCCTATCAAACTTGTTAGTTACTTCACATTTTCTAATGTAGTTTTCTATTATGCTTATTTTGTGATAAAAAAAAAAAAAAATTTTAATCCTGTCCAGATCCAAGTGTCACTGATGAATATTAATGACATGACTTCTACACAAGGACTCATGGCTGTGTCTCAAGTTTCTGCTGACTGTGTTAAAACACAGCAGAAAGTCAGCTGAACAAAACCTTGTGCGCTGTGGGCTCCATGTACAGATCTCCTTGCCCAGTGACATTTCTTACATAACCTTCCACCTCACCTCTCCCCCCCATCCCAATTAAAACTGGGAACAGCTTAAGATGGTCAACACATGAAATACGCCAAACGGAGAAGTAAATTAAATATAAAATCTTTCAAATTTGATTCAATTCTCATTTTTTCACCTTATGTCTGGCACATCATTAATACCAGTTTGACACACTTTATTTTAGTCACTTTAATTTTCCCTCTTTTGTCATCATCCAGCAACAGGAACAGGACCCAACAAACCTATACATCTCCAACTTGCCTTTTTCTATGGACGAGCAGGAGCTGGAGAATATGTTGAAACATTTTGGCCAAGTTATATCCACTCGCATTTTGAGGGACCCCAGCGGAGTCAGCAGAGGAGTGGGCTTTGCCAGGTTGGATTCTTGTTGTCTGTCTAATATGTTAGATGTTAAATTAAGTTTTGTTAAATGTAAACATAACTTCTGAAAACATATATCCATTCCTGTTTTATTTATACCCAAAATTAAAATCCAAAGGATTGTATTCAGAAGTCACAGAATTAGTTTATTTGATCCCAGTAAAACCCAGCTGTTTTCTGAAAGCCTGAGAACTTTTTTAGAGAACAGTAGGGAATAAACAGCATCATGTTGACCAAGGAACACACAAGATAGGCCAGGACAGGTGTGCTAAATGCAGTTGCAAGCCTCACTTTTCAGATCTTTATATGTCTAATATTTTGAAAACATTTTATTTTTCTTCACTGCACAATTTTTCCTTACCTTGTGTTGATTTATTGCAAACATTAGCAACAAAATACATTGAAATGTGTTTTTGTATCCTGAAAAAATTAGTTAAAGGTTGCAAATGCTTCAGCAAGGCACTGTATCTATCTATCTTTACGGATTCTTTTCCATCACTTGATTTGCATTTCTGAATTTCCACCTAATATATTTGACATTTTTTTAAGGTCAAACGTTCTTTTACCAGTAAACAGGAAGAGATCAGTGCAGCAGATGCAGATCTTGAACCAGGAAAAGAGACAAGTAGGAGTCTCACCTTCACAAAACTTTTAAGCAGAATTCAAGACAAGGAGAATTTTGTATTAATCTTAACTTACCTCAGACTATACCACTCACAGATATAAAGTCAGCTATTAAGGCAGCTAGCTGTTTTAAAGTTTAAAATAATGTAGTAATTATCAAGAAAATAATACTGGAAAAAAGAAAGTAAAATTTTAACAAATGAGAAGGTGCCTTACATGCGTGTACAGAAAGAAAGTCACTCTAAAATTGTTTCAGAATGAGTGTAAGATTTAATTTGTCTGTAGTTTCTGGTTTCCACCAGTCGTACTTGTACAACCTGACATTTGAATGCCCTCGCAGACAATGCCTACATTACAACTGCAAAAGCAAAACTCATTGGGTGTTGTTGGGTGGAATGGCTGTACCTGGGTGTGTTCCTATAGGTGTGTTTGGGTAAAATACGTAAGACTATGCATTTCTGCCCTCCACAAGTTGCGGTTTGCACTGTAGGGACAAGACCGATAAAATCTTTTATGGTGCAGCGGCACTTCCACCAAGCTGCACAGGAAGCTGGTTCAGGAAAGCACCTCAGTTGCTCTTGCTGGAGTTATTTGCTGATAGGGTTATGGTCTGTTTGTCTTCTTTATGTGCAGGATGGAGTCAACTGAAAAATGTGAAGCAGTCATTTCTCATTTTAATGGAAAGTTCATCAAAACACCAACAGGTGGTAAGAAGTTAAAGGATCATTTGACACTTGGACTGGTAGTAAATGTTATAGTTTAGATGTCATGCTGTTAAAAATGTATCTAAAAGTAAAGAAGGTTTCATCTGCCATAGCTATAGTCTGTGCCGTCTAAATGGGTGGAATGAATATCAGGGGAACAACGTGGTTAAGTCACATGATTAATGCATCTAAAAGGAGTCAGAAAGTCTGGTGGTGAAGAGCTCATAAGCACTCAGCTTGGAGTGGCAGACCAAAGACAAGAGTGAAAGCAGCTACCACTCCCTCTCTAAGCTTTTCAATTGGATTATTAGACCAAAATAGTCTTTGCTGGCCTAGCCTCCTTCAGGAAGGGGAGGGGATTACAGCTCCACAAATTCTAAATTATATGTCTAAGTTCCCAGGCTGCTTAATAAACCTGCAATCCCTTGCTTCATGGGTTAAAAGGCTGGATAGAAAGGACTGACACCAACATGTTGTGTGTTAAAAACATTTCTTTCACAATATGTCCTCTACATCTCTCTTTCTTTAGCGGCATCTGAACCTCTGCTGTGCAAGTTTGCTGATGGAGGACAGAAAAAGAGACAAAGTTATCATAAATTTGGCCAGAATGGTCGAGCCTGGGGGAGGGACATGGATTCCAGATTGGTGAGTGGGGCCCAGAAAACATTATGGGCAAAGCTAAAATGGTGAGATGTTACGTTATGAATAATAGAAAAAATACATATTACATGAGCCAGCTTTAAGTGTAAGTGTTTATTAATACAGCTTGAAAACCTTTTAAAAAGGACAAACTTAAGAGTAATTGTGTAGCTTTAGTTTTGTGTTTGCCACAGTACATATCTGGTAAGTCCGATTAACCAAAGGCATGTAGTCAAACAAGTCACATTTCTGGTAATGTGCATTCAGCCCAGTCAGCAGACGTTTGCTTTTACTGTTCTCATTCCTGCTAGACTGCCTGACTCAGGAAATTTCTTTAACATGTTTTGATCTAAGTGATATTTTGGCCTTCTATTATTGAAGGCTAATAACTAAACCAACAGGCTCCTGACTGGTTCAGCCATCTGCACTAAAGGCCACCACTTCTCAAGTTTGAATGCTGTAAATTCACAAATGTTGACCCTTTCATCAGAGGAACTTGGTGTAGAAGTTTGATTTAAGTAATTTTCAGGTTGGGATAAATATGGAAAAGAACATTTAAGTATGAATATTTTTTATTTAGTAAAAGCCTGGAATTCTGAAAGGCGAATTTCTATAGGAACCATTTTCGTTGCTACAAGCTAGTGTGCATGTGCTAATCTTGGAATGTATTTTGTCTCAGGCTGGGATGACGCTGACATATGACCCCAGCGCAGCTGCTATGCAAAATGGGTAAAGCTACTTTAAAACACACAGCAGCACCATTGCAATTATCACATCTGACTGATGACCGCCTTACCATTTCAGAAAACATTTTCTCAATTCTCTGCCCTTCTCTGCAGATTTTTTCCAGCTCCATACAGTATTTCCAGCAGGATGATAGCTCAGACATCCATGTCTCCGTTCATGTCTCCAGTTTCAACATATCAGGTTCAGGTCTTTCCTTTTTGTTAATAATACTTGCAGTTCTTGATCAACATTTTTATTACAGAAGCTATTTTGGCAACTTCAGCATGAGTGGATCAGGTGTGAGACATTGAACAATGTGACCTCATATCCTTCCATATTGTTTACAGTGACATGTAATCACATCACATATTTATTTACTGTTGCGATGTGTTTACTGGGTGTGTAATTTTTCAGGTGCAAAATCCCTCCTGGATGTCCCATCAACCCTACATCATGCAGCACCCTGTAAGAGCAACACGTCTCCATGCATTCTATATGTCAGTTTTCTCTGTTCTTTACCATTCTCCCGATCACTCTCCTGAAGCATCTACCTCTGTGGATGTAGCAGAACCGAAACATTTCTCTGTAAACAGACATGGAAGATTATGCACAAGGTGAAGCTAAAAGACTAAACCGTCTGTGCAGGAATGTGAAAACAACTTCCTTTGGAGAGTCTTGATAAATAAGTGCATTTAATGACAGATGCTTAATATTCTACAACAGATGGCTCTAAATTGAGAGAAGAGAAGAGCCTTTTTCCAGGTTTGGTAATTAGCCAGCAGATGAGAAAACACTGTCTAAGGCATCAGGCCAGCCAAGATGCTCACAGATAGCTCTGTCAGCTGCAGGCATGGGAGTACCCAGATTCCATTTTTGTGCATTCGCTCCTACAAAACTCAGATGTGACGTGCATTTAAAACAATAGATGAGAGGATTTTTCATGACAGGTTAGTCATTATAGTCGAGGTTTGTCTTTTAGATATAGATTAAACTTATCCTTTTGTGGCATTTTGTCCTTTTGTACCATTTTGTAAAATTGTATACCTTCCTCTCCCATCTTCTGTTATTGCAGGGTGCGGTGATATCACCATCTATAGACCCATCTGTGTCACTGCAGCCTACTTCAATGATGGCCCCACTCACTCAGCAGATGGGTCACCTGTCTATGGGCAGTTCAGGAACGGTGAGAGATGGGTTTGAATATCTTAGGAACCCCCTTCTACTAAACATGCTTGCAACAAATGTTTGTTTTGTGAACCCTCACTGTATTTAAAACTAACTTTATAAGAAACATGGTTTCATGATCTTCCTGTCCCTTAAATAAAGTGCATTTAGTAAACACACTAAATAAAGCAAGCTGAAAAAAACTGAAAATAAACTTAGGTAAAACCTGCAGGCATTTGAGGTGCTGAGAAATGGGGCCCAAAACAATTAGTTTTCTTCAAATATGAATGTATATTCTCATCAGTATTACTTGGTCTTCAATAACATTCTGCCTGTGTTTAGATGCTGCTCCATATATGTGCAGTATTATTCCCTGCCCAGGATGACATTGTTGTGCTTTCCAGATCGCAGAAATCTTAAGGCCCTACAAAATAGCTTTTGGGCTCGCTGATTGTTGTTGGTCCATTTAAACCAAGAATATATTCTGCATGTTTATCTGCTTCTTTTTCCTTGCAGTTCATGGCCGCCAACACAGCTATGCAAGGAGCATATATCCCGCAGTACGCGCACATGCAGACTGCAGCTGCCCCTGCTGAGGTGAGTTAATGCAATTTTCTTATTTTAAGACAAAAAGTCAAGGCTTAGATTGATATCATGCTCTCTTCCAGGAAAATGGTGTCCAGGCTCAAGTGGACTCATCTGGCAGTCACTCCCCTTATTCCTACCAGCAGACCAAGTAGTGGTCTGCTGGTGTTTGGACAACAACAAAAACTATCTATAAATCCAGTTGACGCTAAGGAACTTAAACTGTTTTTCACATGTTTCGTTAAATAAGAGGGGTTCTTTTCTTGATATGATTTCAGAGTTTCTCTGAAATCAACAAATGATTCATATTCTATTAAAAAAAGAGTTTTATTTTCATACAAAAAAGGTTTTTTTTTTCTTTTGTTTTTTCTTTTTTACAGCAGTTTCTCACAATATGCACGAGAATCTTGTGACCACTTGTGCAAAGTAAGAGGTTGTAAATATGTATTTTGTTGTTGGGATTTTTTTCTTTTTCAATTTTTCTCTATTTTTCTGGCAGACATTTTGAAAATGTTTTGTGCTTGCTGTGTGAGTATTGCTAAACTGAAGTGTTCAGTGTTTTCTTCTCTTTGAAATAACTTCTCATTAAATTTTCATACATCGCTTTGACACAGCTACCAAGAGTAAAACGGAGCTGTAGATGTGGAGAGATGAACAGCACAAAACATTTTAATTATGACAAAATAATAAAGTGCTCTTCTCACTTAAGCCCAAATGGGGAAGTAGAAAAAAAATGTCCAAACAAATGGCTTGAATCAACAGACTACATGTAATTATATTATTGAAATGAATATTTATTTTTTTAGCTTAAGGCCTTACATTTGTATGGATGTCAACTTTCTCCTGAACCATCACATTTTCCCACTTTTTTAAAATCATTGTATTTTAGGGTAATTTAAATTAAACTTGTCAGGGTAAAACTTTGAACAGAACAAATCTACTTTGCTTATTTTTTTTTTGTTTTGTTTAGTTTAGTTTTTTAGGTGATATTAATTGTTAATTTGGTAGTATGTATTTTTATTTTTATTTGATTGTAAACAACTAAGGAAAACACAGATGTAGGATTGTGAAAAAAAACAAACAATCAAAGCCTTATGAAAAACCACTAAACATCAGTTTTATCTGGGTATTAAATTAGATTTAAAAGGCCTCACTCTGTTAGGAAACAAACTTGGCACTTTTAAGTTTCATCAAAGACTGTAACATTTGTCTCTTTAACCAGGGTTTTAGGGCTTCAACAAAATAGAGTTCAGTTTGGACTGTGCCTTTTTTCACATTTAGTTGTCGTGTTAAATTTTTAGACCTTTATGAACATGAATTAGTGTGCCAGTAAGTGCCACACAGAGCTTTCATTACAGAAATAACTAGAAAATGTTTCATTATAAGAAAAAAAACAGCTACAATTAAAGTAAACAAAACATTGTGCTTTAAAACGAAATGGTTGGATTTAAAGACAAAAACTAAACAGTGGATTTAAGCAAGTGTTCTTAAAGTTTCCTCCTCTTAAGTCTGTGATTTGAGCTGGTCACCTGCCGGGCCAGTTATCTACCTCAGAGTTTGTTTTCTCCTCTGTATTCGGTCGGGTTAGCAGGTCCAGCCCGTCCTTCCAGACCAAACGCCACACTCAGGAGCTGGCCCCAGCTTTTCACTTTTTCCTCCGTTATTTTTGTATAATGCAAAGTTATAGTCAAAAAAGGGGAAAACTGCAACAACAGATAGAGTTCAAGAGTTGATTTGAGACAGTCCGCCATTCTTGCTGCTCCTGGTAAAAGTGTGTAATATCTCCTTTGAATAAATTACTCCTCTTTTGCAGTGATATATTCTGACATTGATATTAAAAAACATTTTAAACAACATCGCCACTGCCAGAATTATTGCAACTTCTTTCAGCCATTCTTCACAATGATAAAGACAAACCAAAGTATGGTGAATTTCTCTTATTGTTTATAAATAACTGGAAATTATTAATAAAATGTGACTAGATTCTGACATTTACAGCCATAGGAATAATTAAGTTTAAAATCTGGAATTAGGAAAAAAAACAAAGGTGGAGATGTTCCTACACCTTACTGTTTGGGAACTGCAGCAGAGTAACATCTTGGGATTATCAAGAGTTCAATGCAACAATTTATTTCAAGGCTTTTGTAGGCATCTTTATTTTGGCCGTGTGTAATTATGAAGGACATTAGAAATTCTTTGAGACTTATAGAAACAACAAAGCATTATGGTAGTAAAAAAAAGTTCAGTCGTTTTTTAATATAAAGGAGTATTTTCCCCTGTAATTTGCTGAGATTTAAAATAAATGTCAAGGGCCAACTATGGTTATACTTGAGATTTCTATGTAATGCCTAAAACTGAGGAGTAATACTGTCTTAGTGAGGTTTATGCTGCTAGTGGTGTCTGAATCAAGTGCCATAGTCTGGGTCAAAAGCTAAAGAGGTGCTTAAGAGAAAAAAGCTCATATTAGTAACCACCATATTGAACATTCATTAAGTTATATGAAATTGTTCTAACTTAAGAGTTTTGTACAGACAGATTGAGGAAATATGAGATTTTCATAGAGCTGTTTAAAGGTTGCTTTTTTTATTTGTGCCACTATTACCAAAGGTAACATGTATGTACAGTTTAATGAATTTCTTTGTTTTTGTTTTACTAAGTTTGTTCATGGCAACAAGTAATTTTTTCTTCCTTTAGATTGTTGCCTATTGTTTATTCTGTTAATGTTTTTGAACTTTTTTTTTTAAATAAAAAAACTAATTTGCTTTTAATTTTGTTTGATTTTAGTCTCTTATAGCACTGACAAGCTACATTAATTTTTGCAAATGTGCATGAATCAGTTTGTACATTATACCATACATTAGTTTGAGAGGAGAGGAATGTGAAAGAAATTCAAAATATAGTATATATCTCTCTATTTATTTATTTTGCTTAAGATATTAAGTTTGTGGTCTTTTTGAGCCAAACTTAAAAAGAAAAGCTCTAATCTTAAATAACAGTTCAAAAATATCTAATAATTTATGTTTTGTTTTTTTATTAATATTTCAAACATGGTAAGTTAAAAATAATATTGGAGGAAACAAATAAACCTGTTACCAATTCTGTTAGTGTGGCAGCTAACGCCATCTCATCCTCAATTTTTTCCAAATAAAAAAAAATGTTGCGCGTCTTTAATCTACCTGGTACATTAAGTTATTCAGACTTTATCACACAGAGAATTACTTAGAAGATGTTTTGCAGGTGGCTAAAAATTTATCAATGGTGAGGGCCTTTTGGTATAAACGGAATAGGATACTATGTGCCTTTTAAATTTTGTATTCAGATATTAATCAGAAGCTGAACTCAGCTTTGTCTTGACAAGTTAAAGAAATTCAACAAACCCATTCTTTGAGCAAAATCTAAACCAGCTTGCATGTTGAAATTGAATAAAAATGTTTATGATCCCCTTTGCTTTCAACCCAGAAGGTGAAGACCTGGTAAGTACTTTATCAACACTGTCACATTTGATTGTTGACAACATGCATGGCCTGGACCGGGTGGGATTGGGTATCAGGAGGGTACGGCATTGGTGGGTGCACGAAGGCACTAATTGCTTGGACGTACCCGACTGTGAGCAGGCCTCTCCATGGCAGATGGGTCCCCCATAGTAGCCCGCAGAGTGTTGTGCCACTCTACGGGAAGCCACAAGCTCCAGACGAGGAGTAAAACTCACGCTCCAGCTGTCTGTGTTTGTGCCACATGCGCCTACAAGCAGTGAAGTTGAAACCTCTTTTTGTCTACTTAATAGCAAGCTTCCGTGCCTCCATTATAAACTCTATATGAAGGTAGCAGACATACTTTTTAAAGCCTAAGTTACCTCTGAGGCCCTTCATTTAGCCAGCACTATAACGGCACCATGTAATAAATGGGCACAATAACGCCACATGACTAATCTGACTTTATTTTGGACAATGATTAAATCTGTAATTCAGGTCTCTGTATAGGGTATGAATATTTTTTATGAGGAGATAGATAACAGCATGTAACAATATTGGAGATTATGCCTGGTTATAAAGTGACAAAATACAATGAAGTTACTGACTGCATGAACAAGGTCCTTGTGTTTATTTTAGCATTTATTCTAACCTAATCATCCAGTGGTAGATTGTAAATAACTTTCGAGATGCAGCCTATTAAACTCCCTAACGCAAATCATTTTCAGCCTGAATTTAGAAAATACACTTTAAAGTGGTCATTTTATGTTGATCGCTGTGCCTGCAGCGCCATCTACAGATTGAACTGTGCAAAATCGCTTTGTATCTGCAAAAATCTTATTCTGGAACATTGTTGATTTTTTTTATAACAATAAATTACTTTTTTTCACAAATTTGCACATATATCTTACATAGTTACTTAGTCTAAATGTTATAAATCAGAAAATGCTTCTTCTAGTTCTGTTTACACGTTCGACACTAAATATTGCACATCAGCACAGATTAAACATTTTGGATATGTGCCGTAGTAATGTGTGTGGTGTATTGTGAAGCGCTAAGGCCGTGTTTCGCGGACCGCCTGTGCCGTGTGGAGGTGGGTCGTGGGTGGGATTTCAGCTCACGTTATTGTCGACGCGAGAGCAACAGTCGGGGAAAACTCGGGAGGTGCTGCTGGTGCAGGGTTTGTGGAGCTGTCATGGAGCCACGGAAGAAAAGTGACCGTCGTCCCCAGTCGCTGTTTCTCAGCTGCTTGGCTTTCGCCCTGTGTGTTCACTTGAGGACGGTTTCAGCTGGAGGTGAGAGGGTAAAATCGCAGTTAACGCCACTGTGGTGAATGACGGTGCTTCCTTCCGAATATTCAAAACGACTAGGCCTGTTTTTTTTTAAGGGTGTTAAACTTTGTTGCGTTCTGTGGGGGGTTCAATCGATAGGACGCGTTAGAACATATTATCGCAGGGAGGTATGTAAATATACTGTTCGCTCTCCAACTTTCCTGAATGTTGACATTGTTGTTTTCCCCAAATGTGACCCCGCACGTATTCAGGACGCAGAATGTTGTCTATGTCGTGTTGTGAAACGCGTTGGAGCTACTCTAAACTAATCTGTTTAGATTTGTTTAAAAGTATATGTTCAAAGACGAAGTCAACATAAAACATACACCAAAAACTGCGACGACAACAGTTTTTATAGTTATGGCACTGTTTTCTACACCCAAGGACTGGAAAGAGGAACAATACTTGTCAGCTTACTATAAATATGCTTGTGGAAAAATGTTAGGGTGTATTTCTATCTGTTTAATTCAAGTAATTGAAAAGGAAAGATACAACTCATAACTCGTGAGTTTTGAATTTATTCTTCTGGGTAATATTGAATAATTGACAGAAGCAGGTGTAGAGTTTAACTTAAAAGGTTATGTAAGCTATGAAAGGACTGTTACAGGCCTGATTTGTAGAGCTCATATTGCAAATGTTCATGGACCACCGAGCAACCTCCAATTTTCTTTTCAGTGTTGTAAGGGCTTTTGATATATTTTGGCAAAATAGTACCCTTTTTTTTTTCTTTTTAAATGCAGTGATTAAGGAATGTTGCAGCTTTTGGATTTTATTTAGTTCTGATTTTTGTGGCTGTTATCTTGACCAGGTCTACAATTTTATAGATTCTGATCTCAAAAGGACTTCTTGGATAAATAAAGATATAGTAATAATATTGGAAAAGGCATGAAAGTGACTCACCCGTACTAGATGTCTTCCACAAAAAAATAATTTTTAGTCTAAAGCTACAATCAGAACACTTTTAAGGAAACTAGTGTTGTATAGGGTGTCCTTTCCGCTGCATCTTCCTTTTTACACACAGGAACCAGGCCAACGGCTGGAAAGTTGCAAAACAGTTGTGAGATCTCCTGATATCCTGCATTTCTGCATTCCTGGTATTATGTTTGTATATTTTTCTCAGTCATCACAGCAACTTTTGCAGCAGTTTCAAGGTTATTCAAGCACTAAAATTTCAAATGTCTGCAGCCTGTTTGAAGCTTAACAGTAACAGAGTGATGTGTAGATATATTTCCAAACACTTGTGCCATTTATTTATTTATTTATTTTGCACATGGCTGATTGTTGCCTGACATTTTGACATTTCCTTTCATGTATTTCAATAAAACTTTAGCACATATTTCAGACCAGAGAAACGTAGATTACAGTTGCATGCATAACTAGCACACATCCAAACTTTCAGTGCTGAATCCTGTGGATTGCTCCATTGTATTGTTTAAGGCAGCAAATATCAACTTCATCTTGATAATTCTCCTGATCTCTCGCCTCTGGTTTGTGAAAATTGCCCTAAATAAATAACTGAACAACTAAAGTTCTTTTCTCTCCCTTTGTCCCCAAAGTCCACAGTGCACACAGTAGCACAGAAATGTGTCTAACGATTTCTGATAGCCAGTTTGTTTTTTGTCATTGAACATGACTTACAGGAAGTCAGCTGACATACCAGTGAAAAACACAGTATTTATTCAATGACTTCTAGGGCTTACAGTTTGTATGACATGTTTATACTTAAACACACCTACATGCTATTTCCTGTGAGAATGGAGCTGCATGATGTGGAAAACCTTTCTCTTTCTGTTGTCCAAAATAAATTAATGCACATGTCTGTTTACTTTTGTTTCAGACTCCAGCTTTGCAATATTAAGCTGCACTGCCATGTTCTGTACATGGCCATACAGAACATGACAGAGAGTATTTTATTTGCTGGTGACCTTTTAGAAAAGTTATGCAAAAGTTTGTTGGGTTTTTTTTGACATAGTTTTGTTGTCACATATTTTAGTAATTAACAAGTTGAGCTCTGTTGCGCCTGAGAAGCAAATTCTGGGATTTTTCCAGTTTTCTGTTCATTGCCAGTCTGACTTTATGGTGAACTTGCAGTAATGTCCACCCATGAGAAGATTGGCAGCTGTCTAGAAGGTTTTACACTTCCACCTACAACCTTTCGCAGACTGATGGGCAGCCACAGTTGCTTTTTTTAAGTTTACTGCAGATGTCTTTTCTCTTGGATCATTGCGTTAGCATCCACCTACATGCATTAGACCAGTGAACCACCAAAATTTCCGCCTCTGTAGAGGTGCCCGCCCCTGGTGATAATTATTTCATCAAGTGCATTGGCAGCTCACTGAATTAACTACTGTGTCTTTCAAAAGTAGTTATTCCCCTTGAATCTTTTCACATTTTGTCACATTGGAGCTTCAAACTTTGATGTAATTTATTCAAACTTTATGTAATAGACTTAGCTACATGATATGAGAACACATAGTTGCTGAATGTTGCAATGATTGCACTGATTGATTAGCCTACATCTACCTGACTCTTTTTAAGGCAAAATATGATGGGCAAAGCACTTGAATTATGATGTCCTACTAAATATTGCATTCAAACATTAATGTTGCAGTGACTATTGCAATTTGAAATATATGGCAGCTATTTGATTGGTGAGCAGAAAGTAGTGCATCGAATGTATTTGAGCATCAATCTGTGAGTGTTGCCACATATGTGCAGTTGGTTTAGATTCTGAATCTGACTAGGCAATTCTGAAAATAATTATACCTTGATCTAACCATTTCTTTGTAGCCCCGGCTGTGTGTTTTTGGTCTTTGTTCTGATAGTAGCTGAATCTTCACTCCTGTGTCAAATGTGTTTTGTTCTTGTTTTTTGCAGCCAGTAAGATATGTTATTCCATCATTGTCCTGTATTTACAGTGTAACCCTAAATTACACATCACAAGAGCTTTTTTTTTTTATCTATTTGTACTGTACTCGCATTTGAACAAACATGGAAATACAAAATAATTTATAGCTTTTATATAGTCAATAAAAACCTTTATTGGCATTACAGCAATCAGCCTCTTCTTATAGATGAAATATGTTGGTAAAATTAAAAGGTCACTTTAAACCTAAATCTGTGAGTGATATTAAACATCTATGGCTTAACTGTAGCTCCCAAAATCTGCTCATAAACACTTTTCTGTCCTTGCTGAAAAAAAAAATAAAACAAAATGCTCCCATTACCATGTTTCACCATGAGGATGACTTTGTTCTTGCTTCCCCTGTTTGTTTGAACTCTTAAGACTTGGTATTCAAGTGGAAAACCCATTTCAAGTTTAATCAACTAAAGCAACAGGTTTTGTTTTTTTTTTTCTTTTTTGTTTTGTTTTTCAGAATGCCCAGCTGATGGACGCACTTGGGTTCCCTTTGGAGACAGATGTTACCATTTTGTCCATGGAGAAGAAGACAAAATTAAAAGCTATACATTTGAAGCAGCACTTTCTCATTGCACAGGATTTGGTACTTCTGATAATATGAATTATTTCACTGCTTATCGCCAAGAAAATGGGATACATTCTATTGATGTCTGTGATTATGATGCCATCATTGTGCTTTTTTTTTTTTTTTTTAGGCCTTTTGACGATCCACAGTGCCGAAGAAAATGATTTTGTCATGAGATATAGTCCTGAAGTGTGGAAAGGTGGCAATGTCAACATTTGGATGGGAATGAAGTATGACATAGATGGTACGGGTCATGTGAAATGACGCTGGTTGGGGGGGGTACTTAGTTTAAAAAAATACCAGGAAATCCTTGTTGTTTTTGCTTTTAAGATATTCCAGAGACACACAGCAGGTGACACATTACAACCAGGCCTACTGAAATGCATTTTCCTCCCACTTCCAAATGAAACTTTTAGAAAATAAAAAACTCCCAAAAATGACAGAAACAACAAGTGCTGACTGTTATATCTTTTCAGATGATACCATGAAGTGGTCAAACAACAGGTCTGTAACCTTCACCAACTGGGACTACAGCCCTTATCCTGCTGACATCCCACGGGGGGATATCTGTGTGGCTCTGCACAGCATTTCAGGAAGGTGGGAAAACGTGAGCTGCCAGGATGACGTGGAGAACGGAGTGGTCTGTGAAACACCTCAGAGTGAGTTGATTTTCTGTGAAACTAAAAGTTAAAAATATTTTACATCTGTGAATATTTCTGCCTTTGTCTTGAAGATGTTTTTACAGTTAATGAAAAGAATTTGTTCCCCATTTTGTCACATTAGAACCACAAAGTGGATTTTTCTATAATTGTGAAAGGAAAAAAATTATAAAAATTTTTCACATTTTCTATTATATCAGGAAAACTTGTTAATGGTTGTTGGTAAATGTTACAATGACAATGTCACCTGTTTTTTGTGTTTTTTTTTGGTTTTTTTGCTAACTTAGGCCACAGTCATGCAGCAGGCAAATGAAACCAATATCTGACTTTTTCATCGCAGTCTGAGCACAGTTCTGATCTTTTCTCCCCTCTAAAAACTCTGACCTGTACCATTTGTGGCACTAAATCAGACACATATCCAATTCTTTTCAAAGCATGTGTAGTCAGAAAGGTCATGTTGCATCTTATCCAACTTCCTCTGTGTATACGGCTCGCTTTGGGGTTGTAAACTGTTCACACTACAGACTAATTGCAGTCGCATTAAATTAGTAGCATAAACAACCATGCAAAAAAAATCAGATGTCGGCAAAACATTGAATTGAACATCAATACCTGAGCCTCAGACTCCACACAGGAAATAGTGTGTATATCCAGATTCTGGGAAAAAGAAAAATGTTGCTTTTCTTCTAATGCTGTTTCATTGAAAATGTCACATCTTGCTATATCTACTGTTTTGTCAATAAAAATTTGTTGCAATTGCTTATTTTCCCTGAACATCAATCATAAGCTATTTTCTGCTACATTAAACAAGCATCACCAAATGTTCGACTGACAGAGAATCTCGATTGCTTGGAGCTGACATAGCTCACCAACATTTGTTTTAGGGCAAACAGTTATTAGGCAGTTGAACTTCAAACCTACCGAGACATGGTAGACCACAGTAGTTGATAGGCTGGGCAAGGGTGCCATTTACTAGGAACCTCCATCTCCTCCAGAGATATCTGTAGGAGCTCAAGAGCTCCACTGCTCAGGTGAGAGAACTTTATAGTGTATTGGTTTCAGTTTGCAACAAGCCATGTAGGTCACATGAGCAAATATGTGGAAGCCGATGAGACCAAACTTGAACTTTTTGGCCTACAACCAAACACTATATCACAAAGGTAACATGTTACACTTTACTGCAATCTCTTTCTTTACTGTTTCAATTTCTTTTTGCAAAAAAGTTTTGAAATCATATTGTATTTATTTATTTGTTTACAATTTTTATTTTGTAGAAAAAAATGTGCTACCTTGATGTGGTCTATCACAAATGAAGTAGATAAAGCTTAACTGATTGCAATGGGAAAAAGATCAAGGGGTGTACATACTTTTATAAAAAAGTAAAAAATATTATATGCACTTGGTGTGTGAGCTTTGAAGCTATAATATGTATTGTTTCATTGTCTCACCACACCTCACTTTTTTTTTTTTTTTGTGCTGTTTCAGAAGCGGAGCAGACCAGACCCAGTAAGTAAACCTTTGAGCTTTCTGTTGTTGTTTCTCTGTGTATTCCTCTGTGATCTTTGCCTTCTAAGCTGAGACCTTCCCTGCATTGTTTCTTCTCCCACTCAGAACCCAGTGCGACGGTCTCAGCTCTGGTCATTCTCAGCGTGGTGGCCATCGTGGGAGTCTCTGCTGTGATTTGGTTTCTGCACCAGAAGCACAGCTTCGGTTCAACTATGATCACAGCATTCGAGTACCACCCCCCGTTCCGAGTCCTGGATTCGGACCAGTCTTGCCTGGTGGAGGCTGAGGAAACTGATACTGTTCCTTGAGAGAATGTTCTCCCTTTTATCCAGAATTACTGGCTGTGTGCTTCATGCAACGATATGTCCACTCTAAAATCAGGTTAAGTAATTTGGATTAACATGTCACTGACTTGGACCCAGAACAATGTGTTCTCATTGGAAGAATACTGGTGCCAAGCTACTAACCTCCTCACTCAGGCATACAGAATTATCTGCTTTTGTAATGATCAGCACTAATTTTAGTTAAGTTTTTTTAAACTGGTTCGTGTTAACCACAGATCTTCAAATCAGATGTCTCTAAACAACAATATGCTTAGGTATTTTTGGGATTACAGTTTCTCTGTCAGTTATAAGCTTACTTTTATATCTCCCCAGAATTAGCATTTCTACAAAAGGAACAACGTTTTTTTAACTTTTCATGTCTGTTTTTTCCTGTTAACTCTATTTTTAGAGGGCTTTGCACATTAGTACATTCCAAATCTCTACAACACAAAACTAAAGGAATTTTTGCCACCAAAACAGATATATAGACATATTAATATCAAATAAAAGTGCAGTTGCTGCAGGTAAACTGCCTTTATTTCCTCCCTCACAGTCACTGACTCTGCTGTGTCAGAGCATCCAGGCTACCTGTTGCACATTTGAATACTGTTTTTTTTTCTTTCTTTTTTTTAGAATGAGTCAAATCTTGTCCAATTCTTTTGAAAACTTACAGACATGCTGGTTTAAATGGTTCAAAATCTGTTAACATGTTTTGAACATATTAAGTTTAAAATAAATCAGTGTAGTTTTCTTTCAGCCAGTGTTCTAAGGCACTCAACTTTGTTGCACGCTCTAAATGACGGATATAACTACCAAAATCACAGCCAGAACCCAGCTGAACCATGAGCTGATGTCTGATTCTTTTATCCATGCATACGAGGTGAATGTTGCTGCAACCAAAAAGCTAATTTTTTAATAGTCCTGTATCAGAATCGTCAGAGCTGCTTCCATACATTGTGTTAATTATATACAAATACATTTGATCTTTAAATGATTTTTTTTTCTATCAGTTGCCTGTTTTCGTTTGTCTAGTTTAAAAGCTAAGCCATTCTGAGTTTAAACAAAAATTTGACATGTTCAGTGGTTATGAATCTAATTAATTCAAGCATGTTCTGTATTTTTTTATTTACAGTATCGGGAGATATAATGGTGGATGAGAGCCTTTTATTTCTATGCTTGTTTTTTGATCATGGCTGGTGTTTGGACTTCACACAAGCATTTCTCATTTCCTTCATAAAGCGAGGGAACCTTTCAGATTTTAAATCTGTTGTGGATTTTCATGGAAATTATTTACATCTATTTGTGTGCCATTTTTTGTTAGTTGTTATGGCATGCTTTTTTGTGTGTTTTTTTTTTCTTTTTTTCTTTTAGAAGTGAGTCATATTTTTTTTCTGACATGTGAAATGCAATCTTATAATTGAAAATTGTAAATATATGACCTGTGAATGAATAAAGACAATCACTATTTGCCTGTACAATGTCTGGATTTCAAATTATGTTTAGTTTGTCATTCATTATTCAGAATTTTTATTTTTTTTACATTTCATAAGATTGAATTCTACTTTGCACAGTCTCTAAAGCAGGGCCCCAGACCTGTCCTTGAGAGATACTATCATGCAACTTTCAGATGTATCCCTGCTCCAACACTCATTTATCAAACAGCAAAATTGTCATTCATCTTAAAAAAAAACTAAGATCTCGATCTCAAAAACAATTCAACCCTACAAATCAAGGCACGATGGGAAAGAGAGGAATTTAACTAACAAAAGGGGAATGGGCAGTAATGTGGAGATACCAATGGCTAAATCTCTACAATGGCAAGAATTTGGATGGAAAAATCTGGTAAGATTCTTCATCACACCTGCTCAGAAATGCCACTATGATGGAAAACCTCCTTCATGTTGGGGAAAATGTAGAAATCAAAATGCAAACCATTATGTCTTCTGAGACTGCCCAATTATAAAAGATTACTGCAAAGAGATAAATGGTGCCTTACAAGATATTTTCAAGCAGAACATTTCTTTGGAGATCAAGCTTATGTATTTTGGCATAATTCCTCAAGAAGCTTCAAAAAGAAACAAATATCTGATGACAATTTTATTAATAGCAAGTAAGAAAAACATTACAAGAAAATGGTTATCACAAGACAAACCAACTTTAGACGATTGGATCGACAACCTTTAACATGTATAAAATGGAAAAAATAACAGCCTCTCTCAATCACAAGACTGAACAATTCTGTCAGTGGCAGCAGAGTTGGGTAGACTACGTAAAACTTAAAAGATCTGATTTCATTTTTGAGACCAAACTTGATAAAATCTCCTGAATAATCCACTCTCCTATAATAGATATACTTCATAATTATTTAATACTATGTTTTTCGTTGGAGTATTCTTGTTTTTTGTGGTTTGCTTTTTAGATTTCTAACTTAATTTTTTCTTTTCTTTTTTTTTTCTTCTTTCACACTCTCTTTTACTCCTTGCATTATAATCTTTTTCAGGGTACTGAAGTTGCTTTTTTGTTTTGACTGTTATAATGTAATGGTCTACTTGTCCACCTTATTTTAAATATTGAAGTTAGTTTTGTGATGTAGAGGCCTAAGGTCAAATAAATGATTCTTCCTTGAGAATCAATAAAGATAAAGTAAAAAAAAAAAGCTGAGATCTCAGGACTAAATGACCATGGAGGAAAATTTTATTGTTTTGTGTGTGGTGAGGCATTTCCTGATGACATGCGCTCAGGACGCTTTGAATACACTCCACACCTTAACGATGGTCTGACAGGAAATATCTTTTTTAGCTATATTCAGAAACAACTGATCGGAATGTAGAAAGTGAAATTATTATGGAGACTTTGTGACTCAAATATGTCACTAAGTTTCAGTTCCACAGCAGTGAACGTACCGATTTGTTCACCACTCTGCTCACTCACTCAGTCTGCTGCAATCGATAAACGTCACTGGCACTGCATGTGCAACTTGTCAAATCAATTACTCTCACCTCTATAATGAAAATGTCATTGTTTTTGTTTACTTTTCTACTGTCGACTGACTTCTAAACAGTCCTAACTAGGTGGATGGATAAATAAGGTGAAATGGATAAATTAGGACACTGAACTTTAAACAACCTATCTGATCTAAATTTAGGTCATCTGGAACAATACACTCTCTAGAAGGCCAGTGCATCTGTTTACGTCTCTGCCTGATTTGAGATGAAACAGAACTAACAGAAGTGTGTTTGAAGTGTTTTTGTTATCATTGTTTTATAGAAATATCTAATTTTAGCCTTCTGTGAGGTCTCTCATCTGCTCATCTGAAAAATGTCTGCCTATATCTAGGCCACAGCCTCTTTCTGTGTTTTTCTCAACATGTGGTGAATGACTGAAGTGAATCAATAATTCTGTTGTTGTTTATTCATTTTGTGTGGGTGTGTGTGTGTGTGTGTGTGTGTGCGCCAGGTAATCTCAATGTTTGACCACCAGATGGGACACAAACACATTTATGTTGAATCTGCTTCTTGAAAAAGGGAATTGCATCACTCTAATTGTGATTCTAATATAGATTTACTTATTTACTCATGTCTGAAGGTGAAATATACATGAAGTATATAAATGTAGATAAATGATCATCATAGCCGACATAAAGTTTAAGAAAGTGTGTCTTATCTTGGATATAATTTGATCTTAATGTGTGGTGAAGATCTGTTTGGAGTCCAGAGTGGGCATATATTTTAAGTGAATAAGAAATTAATCATATTTCAATAAACATTACATGTGCATATCAGTACGTTTGATAGTCATACAAAGGTGCATTTATTATCTTATATCCATCCATTGATTATATGAATAGATTTTCTGATGGCTGACTTTGCTGAATTTGGACTTGAAAAACATATCTGATAAATATGCAGATAATACTGCTCCAAAGATCAACCTTACCATGGATATCTCCTGTCTCTCGAAACTCACAGAAATGATCTTTTGTTGCATATCCTCTTGTAGGAGGAGGTCACTGACTTCAAAGTCTATACAACTTTGAAGTCAGGAGTTTTTGTCATGATTATGTTGACCATAACATAATATTTTTTAATCAAATGTTTTTGTTGTTGCTCATCAACAAAAGATAAAGAAAAAACCTCAATCTGTTTTCCTTATATATATATATATATATATATATACTCTTTCATCACTGCTGCCTTTTCTCACTATAACTGGGACATCCGTGTTTTATTGCCACACAGGGGACTGTTGTCTCATCACAAAAGCCAGGATGGCCTATTTTCCCTCAGATATCAGCAAATGAATTTCCTTTTGCACATCTGCTTGGAGAAGAAGGTGGGGACACTGACTGTGACTGACACTAATTAATATGGACATGGGCATGCATGTCACAGATAACTAGAATTTAATTGTACATTTGAGGGAACCTGCACATTGTGTTGTATTAATATGTATCATAATTTAGCATATACTATTAGTGCCACTACACACAAATATGCTACAAAGAATTTGATCTGAAACAGCTTTGACCTTTTTAAACTATTGATTCCTCACAATTAATGGTCGAGGAATGTTTTAGCCTGAGTGAAATCATTGCTATTTCCTCTCTGTGTGCATGTTTTCAGCAATGCATGATGAACTCAGTGCAGGTTGTGGTTTCTGTGAATGCAAACACTGTAACAACACATAAGAGAGGAAAATAAATAAAACACAGGATATTTCAAAAGCAAATAAATCCTTAAATCTACAAACGATGATCAAATTTATAACCTTCCAGGAGTCAGAAGAAAGCCACTCAATAAAAGGCTCATGGCAGCCCGTCTGGAGGTTTACCAAAAGGTCTATACGAGAAACAATGATTGATATTTTTGGTGTGAATTCTAGAAGTTGTGTTTGGAGGAAACCAGGGACAACTGATCACCAGGCCAATGCCATCCCTACAGTGAAGCATGGTGGTGGCAGCATCAAGATCTGTGGATGTTTTTTCAGCAGCAGGAACTGGCAGACCAGTCAGGAAAGAGATGAATGCAGCAATGAATGAAGAAATGTATGAAAACCTGATGCAGGGTGTTCTTGTCAGACTGGAGTGAGGACAAGAACAGCAGAACAACGACCCCAAAGCACATGGCTAAGATAGCAAAGGAGTGGCTTCAGAACCACTCTATGTTTAACATAGTTACCCTTTTCAGATGTAGGGCTTAATATAATATTAAAACATGGAAATTTAAATTAAATTTTATCAACAACAATTTAGTCAATCCACAACATCCCATCGGTCTAAATAAGCTTTCGGCAATCATTTCACCGCTGACAACAGCCATAGCGGAACCTCTCGTTTTCCATTGTATGGAAAGTAATTTATGATATAATACTGAGAGAATATTTTCAAAGCAATTTCAATTTTAAGGTTCTTTCAATAGTTACAAATATATGTCGGGTCACCTGAAGGATTTCTTCTCACCCACAACCAATATTTCAGATATTTCAAAGATCATTGTTTTGATGGGGCAAAATACATTATACAAATTATACAAATAAATTCATTATTCCAAGTTTCCAGGTCACTTTCCACTCAGGACAATAGAAAACTGGACAACTCACTGTTGAGCCCTAATATTTGAAAAAGATTAGTCAATTAATATTCAACAACATCAGAAAATAGTAAGAAATTCAAATACTACTCAGATAGAGATGTCTTGTATTTATAGCACACAACACAAAGTGAATCTATATCTAAACAGAGACAAAAATCTGCCTTTTGGTCTTAAACTTAAAGCAGGGGTCAACAACCCTTGAAAAGGAAAGCCATTTTTGCTATGATCAATCACTGCTGACATAAAGTTTGAGAAAGTTTATATCAGCTGTGATGACATAAACTGTCATCACACTTGGTAAAAAGTAGTCTTTTTACCAAATGCATTTCTACTTGATTTAGTAATGTCTTAGATTTTTTTTTGGACTTTTTGCTTTTAAATAAAACAAAATATGTTGAAGTAGTGATTTACATGAGTACTGTCTATTTCAAAACATTGCTCAGTTTGAAATGCATTTTTGGCCAAGTCTTTAAGCCACAAATACCTACATGCAAAGCCGCATGTTGAAGAGCTCTGTGCACTGCGATTCAATTAAAAGCTACAACTGCATGCCATAAAAAGGTGACAGCTTGTTCGCGTTGCTACAGATCTGGGATCAGAAGTTCGCGGTGTAAAAAAATAAATAAATAAATAAAACAACCTGTTCTGACGTCACTTCGCTTCACTCGCTCAGATCGGGAGTCATTTCAATCTGCGGTAACAGAACACTCTTCAATCGGACTCGGTTAATAACCAGCACCCGTTTTATCAGCGAATCCTCAAAAAAGCTTCAAAACTGGAAAGTAAGTGTGCGTTTATTCCTTTTAAAGAAATGCGGGATATTTTTTTTTTTTGGTGTGTTGCCCTGTAATTTGAGCTCCAGTGTTATTATCTCTGTATTGTGACAAACGTATAGTCTCTCGCCAAGGCGAGCAGCTAACGCTCTCTGAACTCATTAGACCAAAAGCCTCATTCTCTGCTGTTACCTCATTTTTGTAGCGCAGCTAAAGTTTAACATGACCATTTTAAAATTAAGAAGTTGTAATTACTAATATAAAGCGTTGTGTTGCGCTAAACTTTGTTTAGAATACAGCTGTTGTCATGTGGAAATAGGTACTTGGATACAAAATTCTTACCTCCATGTAACTGCTGGCTTTAGTCATTATTTAAACACGACACCGGTGTGAACTGATCCAAACAGCAGTTACTTTCAACTGACAGAAGACATTTTTAAATGTACTTTAGTTTGACTCGGAGAATTGTTTTCTTATGGAGTTAAATATTGGTAACACGGAAGTTCTAGAAAAGACTAACTGAAAATGTCCACGTTTGTATTTTAAGAGTTACTTAGAGCGTCTGTGCAGAAAGAGCTTTTATGTATTATTTTATTGTATCATTATATCTGGATAGACCCATATGGTTATTATGAAGTCACATTATTTTGAGGTTCTTGCATGGATTTAAAAGGACTGTATGAACAAATGGTGTTTGTTAGGTTTACTAATTATTCATTCATTCATTTATTTATTTTGCTTCATGGCAGATTTTTTATTTTTAGATATTAACGACTTTTACAAATACAAAAGTTAAAGATTATTCTGTCGCTAAGTCATTTGTGAAATCCCAGAAGACAGAAGCTTCTGGGATCAAAAGGTGTGTGTGTGTGAGCAACATTCTACAAGTCTGACTCAATTAACAACAGTACTGTCAGAATAAATGGTATAAAATTTCAGGGAACTATTGTGAGGAGTTTGTGGAAGGATATTCAACATGTTGTGATCCTACCAACTCCTAAGAAACTATATGATAACCTTTTAATGTGAACAAAGTAAAGGTAATTTAATTATATAGCATATTTTCATCAACGAGGCAATACAATGTGCTTTACAGGAATTAAAAGGAAATACAAACAAAATAACAAACCAAAAGAAAGAGCAAAAGAAGAAAAAGCTAATGCCGTTCCAAAGTAAATAAACTAGATACTCCTATTCAGTGTTGGTAGATAAGTATAAGTAAGTATCTTCTGGTCTAATTCATTTTCTGGTTTGGAAGAACAGGAGTCTAAAAAATAGTTGCTAAGAACCCAGAAAAATTATGTTTTTCTGGGTTCCAAATTCTAATCCCTGTTCTGGGTTGCTAAATAAGTGTAAGTGAGTAAGTATCCTCTGGACTTCTGGGTTGCTAGATAAGTATAAGTAAGTAATCTCTGGATACTCCTATTCAGGGTTGGTAGATAAGTATAAGTAAGCATCCTCTGGTCTAATTCCTTTAGTAGAAAGTTGTCTCTAAAATACTTTCCCAATGCTCGGCTACTTAGCAAATGTTCCCTTCATACCATAAACATATTTTTACAGTAACAATTGCCAACAAACACATACACACATGCAGTGCATCATGGGCATAGGTTTGAGTATGGACGGTCGTGACATGTCACGACCAATATTCAAGGGATATAAAATAGTCCCGACCAATTTTTGCCATATTAATAAAAAAAAAAAAAAAAACGTATGTATTTTTTAACAAAAACAAAATAAATAAACTAAAATCTACATTGATTAGTTTAATATTGGTCAGTAAGTTGTAAGGTCCCACCAAAACTTAGACCAAACCTACGCCCTTGCAGTGCATATTCATTCATATACTGCTTACTTGTTGTTTTATGTAAGCGATATCATTTCTTCATTGATATGAGGCCCCTAGCACACTTTGCATTTGTGTAATTTTTTATCCTATTATTCTTAGATACTAGATATTTTTTATGTCACTTTTGGTCACAGTTACCAATGTGATTATGTAAATTTATCTAACAACCACATGTGGATCTGCCTTAAGATTGTATCTCCACGTTTTTTTAACATAAATGATTTATCAAGGGTGTAAAACTTGGTGTTTAGTTGGATTCACCTCAAGTATATCTTCACGTTATTTCTTAGTTCACAGAAAGTTTGCACTATCTCATGTAACTACCGTCTTATTTTTCATTATTTTGTTTAGGCTATTTAACAGTGCGTGCAAATGAATGCCTTGAAAATCCTCTTAACTTGTTGTAGGTCCAATCCAATCTGTGTTCATAAATTCGCTTGTAAGGTTGAACCATAATGATATAAATACATGTTTACCTTTTTTTCAGGGTTAAAGCACAATAATATACAAATCTTCTTGAAAATAATCCTGTAAATAGAATCTGCATAGCTTATTCTGCAGGATCTTAGATATCACTTAGGCTTCTTTGTTTGTCATCTTTTATTTGCTGCACATCAGAGCTGATATGTGTTTGGAGATCTATCTGAGGGGTAGTAATGAGCGCATGTGTGTGTATCTACAGCATCAGCACATTTGCAGCCTCAGTGAAATGGCAGCCGGCATTAGTTGCTTGAAAGTTAATCTTTTAAATGACTTCAGTAGCCAGGGCTGCTGGGTAAATCAGATCACATCCTTGATGTGCTATGCATGCATCTAGTAGCTGCCAGTAAATCAACACACAGGTAGAAGGTCACTGCATTTGCCTCATATTTATTCAGCACACACGTCCTTGTCCACTGCAGATGCAGTGTTGTCATTCCCTCCTTTATATGAGGCTTGTGAAACAAAAGGAAATCGATATTAAAGTTTTGCTTTAAGCTTTATAGTTCATTCCTTTCTGCATATAGATTAAATAAAATATGTTTTATGTAGATAAGAACTGGGCTTAAATTTAAATTAGTCTGTTTAAATTGAATAAATCATATAGAAAAAAAATGTATGTACATTATTGAACATTTGTCCTTGTTTTTCTTAGTTTCTCGAGTTAAAATCAAGTTACATATTTTTTTTCAGCTATTGCATCCTCTTGTTGAACAGGAGAACATAATATTTTCATATCCAACAATTTTTTTTGGTCTTTATAGAAGGCTTGAGGAATAAAGTGGGTCTGCTAATAATTGTGATTCACTCATTTTCACCCTGTCACTTCTGTTCTTATCCTCTCTGCAAGTTTGCACTCATTAATCAAAGATACTGCTCTCCTGCTGAGCTGCAGGTTCATCAATCTGGCAGCCTGCTTTCTGTAAGGAACAGGACAAAAAGCTCTCAACACACTGGCATAAATAAATCTATAGTCTTTATATGCAAGCCCTGAAGGTTAGTGCTGCATAATTTGATGTCCTCTTCTTTGTCTGCTGTGATTGATGTTTTTAAACCTGTTAGGCTTGACTGGAGTTGTGCTTTGTAGGTCAGTGTTGACACTTTATGATTGGGTGAGCTGGAGGGGAGCAGCACACAGGAAGTGGATTATTAGGAATATGTCAGGGAGATTACACTTTTTCACTGTTTTAATTAATCTCCGCCTGGAGATGCATGTTGCGGGCTTTATTTAAACCACTGATGCATTTGAGATGGCGCTCTACCTGCTGTGCTAATGGGGCTGATGTTTAAAATGTGGGTGGCTTTTTGATGGCATTAACCCAAGCCCTTTTTTCTTTTTCTTTTTTTAAGATTTTAGACCAATTGAGGATGACTAAACTGAGTGCATATAATTCTTGGTCAGATGGCTGCTCCAGTGTTGACTTTTACCTTTGGTTTGTGTAAGCTGTTGTACTCTGTCATATTTTGCAAGTACTCACAGCGCTTCATTTTTTTCACCATTTTGTTATGTTACAGCCTTATTCCAAGTTTCATTAAATTAATCTCTTTACATTTTTACATGCCCTATTATGACAATGAGAAAAAATGTTTGCAATTTTGGCAGTTTAATAAAAACAGAAAATTAAGAAATCACATTAACATAATTAAAGCAGAAGAAACAGTTTGTTGTAAATAAATTGTGTTTATAGGCAGTGATTACCTTGCCACTGACTTTGATTTCTGAAAAATTCTAAATATTTACAACACATTGATGCTGTCAGGACTTATTTCAATACAGTTTTATTTACATAGCACCAATTCACAACAAATGGTAATTTTATTGTCCCCAAAGGGAAAGAAGTTTGCAACATGTCCACATATCAAACAATACATAGATTACACACAGAGAAATGTTATCTCAAGGTACTTTCCAAAAATTATTTCACTTCAATCATGCATACATTCCAATTGATCCTAGTTATCAAACAATACAGTAAGCTCAATTAATTAGTTAAAGCGATTTAAAGTTTTATATCTGATGAAACCTATCAGATTGCATAGTCATTGACTTGAAGCATTCACTCCTCCTGGTCGTGAATGTAGGAACAGCAGATATTGCTTCCGTTGTGTCATTCACTTGAAAGCAATCCCTCATGCTAAACATGCATGCAGCAAGAGTGGAGAGAAAAAAACTCCCCTTATTTTTCTGGAAGAAATCTTCATAACTGACTGGGGGTTTGAGAAGTCAGAGCAGAATCCACAAGAAGAAACAGATAAACTGTTTCTTCATTTTTGATTTAGTTTCCTTTCCATGATGTGTCACAAGAAACCAGTTGGCTTGTGATTTTACCTTAAAATACATCCACAGGTCTTTCTATATTTAACTCAAATGTTATAAACTGACAGATCAAAACTTAACAAAGCTATGACATCATCATCTGGGCTTTCCCATATTGTTTAAAAAAGTAGTTATTAAGCCTGGATGACATGGCTGAAAAAGGTATCACAATATGAGTTTCATATCAGTTGATTAAAAATAATTATTGATTAGTTTTTTGTTGTTGTTGTTTTAAATATTAAGTACTGCTAAATAAATTTTTTAAGTATTTATTTATAAGCACTTATGTGGCACAGTGACAAAACCTGAAACTGCTGATGTGCAAATTACTTAACAGGTTGTTGCTAGGTAACCACAGAGTGAGTGAGTTAGTTGATGCCATCAACTTTTCTTAGCTGGCTGTTAGAGGATGAGTGGCTAAGCCTTTCCTCTGCCTACATCTCCCAGAATGCTGTGCAGTTCTGGAATGGAGTTCAGTGAAGTTATTGAATATTCTATTTGACATATTTTTTCTATTGATATTATCACTTTTCTATTGTCATATTGTTATCAATTCATTTCCCAGCCCTAGTAATCTTAGTGTATGTGAATTTCTCATGTTTTTCTGCTAACACTAATGACATTAATAGATGTAATTGTGATAATACAGTCTTCACTAATAGTCCACATTACATTTCTGTGTGACAAAATTTTCTTGAAGCTGTCCCAGATAACTACAGTACTCTTTTAGTAAGTGTGTTTGTGTGCTTATGTTTTCAGGTCGTCAGCGGCGATGCCATAAAACTCAAGTATTGTCTTATATATTAAGTGTTTGAATACATTGGGAGCTCACAATCCCTTTCTACCATTTTGTTCTCTCAAGTGCTTCTTATTATTTAGTGTCAGGAAAAAACTTATCTGCTTTGTTAAATTGGAGAATGGAACAGCTGAATAGAAATGTTTCACTGTGCTGAACATCTAATTTTAAACTCTAATTTCTGTATGGGATTAAAATTTCCAATTAGGTTAAGACTCAAAAAGTCCTCTTTTATGAAATTAGTTTGTGCTGCATTACACTTTGCTCTCATTTTTGTGCATCTAATTAATTCACATCTTTCTTTGAATTAGTGTTAAACCTTCAGAGTATATTAAGTCTCTTGAGGATGGGAAGGAAAACTTTTCTGACCACAGGGTATTTGAAGATAAATTACTGTGAGCCAACAGGAGTAATTTATGAGGTTGGAGCCATTGTTTGGCTTTGTTTTAAAATTAAATTTGGGTGACTTCCCTTCATTTTTATACAAATGTATCTTAGATGCTATTAAAAATGTAATTGCTGCCTCAAGACACAGTGAGTGGGTGTAACAGATCCACGGTGTATAAGTAGCAGCATACCTACTCCATCAATTTTTTTTTTATTACAGCACTTGGAAATAAATTACAAATTATTTTCTGCCTTTTTAAAAGCAGTTAATCATCCATGGCTGTTCACTATGGGTTTTATGACCAAATATTTCATAGGAATGAATAAGAAGACAATTGAAAATCATCTATTTGAAGCATGAAATGTTGCAACCTCTCCTCCAGAAGACCAAGATTTCTGAAATATGTGCAACACATAAAGACATCTTGAACTGTCATGATATTGAGGACCTGTTCACTGCGACTAACCTAAGATGGAGGAAATAACTTGGCTCTTTAGGTCACAGACCCTGCTAAGATGCAGGTTATCTCCAGTGCTGCAGATGGGATTAATCAAAATGTCAAAGGCAAAATGGTTGTCGCCACAGGAATCCCATCATTCTCTATAGCCAACATTTTCCCTTTCATCTGAATGTAGTAGAAGCTGTGCAAGGGTTTAAGACAGAAGTTTTATATTACCTTCTGCTTTCCTACATTAGGAATGAATTAAGAATGCATTTTTCTTTTGAAGTTGGTGCCCTTTCAGTCTGTATTGATGGTATACTGACTTCTCTGGAGAACAAGGAGACTGCTGTCCGAGCAGCTTTCTGTTTGTGATTGACACGAGCCTTGGTGGTTTCCTGTGTTGTTCCTGAATATTATAACTAATTTACTCTCAGCTGAAGATGATATTGTGAGTCAGACGGGTAGAATTTAGACAAAACTGGGTGTTTCAACTGTACCAAAATCCCAAATCCATACCAAAACTGGATTTAGAATGGAAAAAGGAGACTAACATTAAGCTTCTGTAATGGCCTTCCCTTGCCTTTATTGAAAATATAAGTATAAAAGCTGATTTGTGCTAGGGATAGTAAACTTAAAATAATTCGAAGTTGAGGTATTTTTATGACTTCTATGACGATCTGCTACATAGTTGACTCGTTCTCTATGTTTTGGAAGAAATTGTATCAAAGTGAAACTCTTCTTTGAGCTTGCTGGTGAATAATAATAATAATAATAATAATAATAAAAAAGCATTAAATATAATTCCACAAACAAACTGAACTCAGAGATTTTCTTTCTAACACTTGAATAACGTTAGTGCTTGTAAATATATTACTGTTCTTGGTGATAAGAAATGCAGCTTAGCTGAGAGAGTGTTTCTGCCACCCTGCACAGAGGATCTGTTTTGTCAGCACTTGTACAGACTTGGAGGTTGTGTCAAGGTGAATGCTGAGTTGTAAAATCATAGGAAATCATTGAGATTCTGGTTCGGCAGATGGAGTCTTTGTCAGGGAAGAAAAATGGCAACTTGAGAGCGTCGACAATATCCAGCTACCACCACTCTTCCACAGCAGCTATGACCTTCTGAAATGCAACACCTAAATTGAGAATTGACAACCTTTAAGCTCTTTGTGAAAATTCACAAGACTATTAAATTGCTTTAATTATCCCATTTCTTCTTTTACTTATGTTCTTTCATTTTAAGGAACAGCATCTTTTGTAACCGCATCCTTAGTGTGAAGCAACCAAATGACTTTGTATCACTCAAAGCTTCAGTGAATAAAAAATATCAGACTCAGGGGAAAACAATCTAATTTACAGAAGAAATGCCTCAGGAGAGTTTATGTATCGCTTGGCATTATTATGGCAAATGGTTTATTTATATCAATTGTAATATATCAGACAAGTAATTTGTTTGGATGAAAATGTTCATAAAAATTCTAATTGTTTATGCAAATGGTAATAATTTAGCAATGGCTTCTCTCACCAACACAGTTAATTCAAATACAGATGCAAACAGCAATAGGCTCTCATTGTTCTTCAATGTAAATAAATTAATGTAAATACGGAAGGAAAAATGAGGCAAAAAAGAGCCAACAATGCAAAAGCCAAATGACATTGAGACACCAGTTTAATATGTATGTGTTTCAGCTTGATGGTCGATTTCATTAGCCAATCTCATTGTTATGCACTGAATGCCTTCCTGCAGTAAAATGAATGTTGCATCTACGCAGACTGAATAATCAGCAGGAAATATTTGTATATGAGTGACATGTGTGGGAAGAAGTATCTTCCCTGCTGGAGATACAGATTGTTTGTTACAACACATTGATCTTCATTTGTTCCAAACATTAAACATTTTATTTGCAGGGTTTTTAAAAACTGAAGAGTTAAACTGAACATAAATTTAAATGTTTTATTTAAAATAAGGTTTCTGTTTTAACAGAGTGTTTTGGTCATTCACAAAGAAAGAGAAGGAGCTGCATTTTGAATGATACTGCCTGCCTGCTCTTTTGTGATCATGGTGCCTTGTTTTATGTGATGATTATTTCAGATATTGTCTTGACCTGGCTGCTTTGACTCGCAGCAGAGGTTGCACATCAGGCTATAATTTATATGGCTTCACTTTTGCATTCAATAAATTGCATTTAGTTGTATATTGTGGCAATTTTTGGCACTGAGATTAGTCACTCGATTATTTTTAATGCTAGTTCACAACCTCTCTCACAAGCCTTCATATGAAAGACATGTAGGTTTATGAAGACTTCACAATCAGAATAGATGCCTAAACTTAATATTAATAAAATTCAAAATCTCAATGACTTGGAAAAATGCTTAAGTTGATTTCTAGATACGTTCATCCTTTAAGACAAAAGCTATTTTCATGGACACAGCTTGTTACTTCCTTAGTTTTTAATCTGACTATTTGACAAAGATTGCGGTGCTAGCAGCAGGTTCTAAAAATATTCACCAAGCAGCAGAAGCAGAAAATAAGTTTGTTTTTTTCCACATTTTCATCAAAATTAAAATAGTCTGAGGATCTCAAGGGATTTTCCTGCATCTATTAAAGTTAGAGCTTCTTGTGCCAAGTCTTTAGTGCCTAAAATTAAAAGGCTAGATTTATTCAGAAATAACAGTTTTTTTACTGACCTTAGCCAACATGTGTATGTGGACAGCATATGGATTTTGCTCAGGCTTTGTGGGCTTGGTCATAATAGGCTTCTTGCATGGGACTTCCTTGGGTTGACTAAATCTTGGAAGAACTAGTTTGCCACCCTTTCATTTTATAGCTTTGAATAAGTATCAAGAAACTCTTTAAGTTGTGCAGTGCAACAAACTTTTTGTACATGCTGGCATTTGTACAGTCACCAACTCTGTTGTTACTCATTTTTTAAAATGGCATTTACGCTGTTATTATAAACATATATTTTGACATAATCCATTAATTTAACCTGCAGTTGTTTGAAGCACAGTGTAAATTACATTTTTATGTTAGGCAGCAATAAAAAAGGCTTGTTTCTTGAAATAATTATGGCATATGATTTGTATAAGTACAGTATCGGCACAGGTGGAACTCCACATAGAAACACATATATGTAAAATACAACACTGCATGGACACAAAGGGAGTGGCTTGCAGAGGGAAATCAGAATTTGTTTGATGCTTGATGTTTAGCACCTTAGCATCTTTGACCATAATTAGTGTGACAGAAGTGGGACTGCTGTATAGTCACAAAGCGTTTCATGTTGTCTCCTCCTTGTATATCAGTCATGGTTATTGAATACGTTCCCTGTAGATTGGATGTTTATGGCCAGTATTCTATGACACCTTGTTAGTTTTGATCTTTAATCATAACCAGTCAGTAGTTCATAGTCGATCTGTCTGGGAATGACATATAAGACATCCCGAAACCTTCTTCAGTGCTGCTGGACCTCAGCAAATGCTCAATAAACATTTCTGTCAGGAACAATATTCTTAGTAAACGTATGCATTCATGTCATAAAGGTTGTCTGGTATCTGTGTGCATTGTCACCACAAAAGTTTCGCTGCAAAATTTGTAAAAAAACCCCCATTGTTTCACTCCTAATTTTTTCAACCATACTTTTGTTTGAGATGGCTAAATTATATTTCATGCTATGCAAATATAGCATGTATAATTCAAAATTCAAATATAATTCTGTTCAAGGTAGTTGCAGTAAGAACATGACAAAGATTTGTCGTATTTATTTATATAGTAATCTGTTCTGTCTGTGCACTCTAAGCACAACTGGTGCCCTTTCAAGCTGTTCAGCACTCTGCATGTGACCAAACCTTGTTGAGGTATCTTAATATATGATCCAGTTATTACATTAGCTGAAAAGAGACTGTGTTTGCAGTAAAAATACTGCTAATCTTTGCTGATGACTGTGTAGCTAGATTATTTAGATGTACATCAACCAGGGACAAGAAGAAACAGTTTAAAGAAGAAAAATCTATTTTTGGACACAAAATATTCTTTAAAAATTTGTTTTAAAAATAAATAAATAAATAAAAATTAATATAGGATTAATTTTTATTAAGCCTACTCTAATGTCCTAATTCTACTCAAAGTAAAAAGCTTACCTTGCAAGTCTGACCTCGCAGAAAGATAACCCAAAACATACTTACAGGTTGCATAAAAGTATTTGTGTTTTACTGGATAACATTAGTCTGTTTGTTTTGCTTTTTGTGCCCCTTAATGTTCATATTTAGCCAACAGCAAAATTAATTACAAATCTGTGTTAGCCACATTTGTGAATTGTTGCTGTAAAAAACAATTATTAGAAAAATGTCTGAACATAGTGAAATTATCAAATAAGTCAACATATATTTTGCCAATGACATGTGGAATAAAACAAAAGGAAAAACACTCTAAAATAAGAGGAATCAAGTTTGAACAATGATTGCGTCTTTTTAACTATTTTCATCGCTTTCATTTATAAGTGTTGACTGAATTTCATTTGACAGATATGGACTCCGAACTGGGGCTGGCCTCATCATCTCCTGTCCCACCTTCCTTTCAGAAGGGTTCTCCTGTACCCACTTTCTCTTCTGCTCCACCTCAACCAACCTCTGTCAAGTACAGTCCAGCACGTAGTCCTGAAGGCAACATCCCTTTTACAATATTTGGTATGTGCATATTTAACAGCAGGTTAAAAATAAAACGTGCTGTACTGCAAATCTGGTTGACTCAGATTTGCAGTACAAATCTGCAAATCTGATTTGTAGATTTGTACAAATCAGTACAAATCTACTGATTTGTACTTTTCTTACAGCTTTACTGTAAGAAAAGCTTACATACTGTTGAGCTTTTCTTAACAGTATGTATTGTATCATTAATCTGACTTTATATAGCACACTTTATTTGAAATTTTTAAAGGAGGAGGGCTATTTGGAGAATTCAGCACACCAACTTAATGAATGGCAACTATTTAAAAACCAGTACACGCCCTTGTGGATTTCTTTAAGCTCCAGTTTATCTTTTGTTATTTAACATGCCTGTCAGCCCCACTCTGTTTATGCAGCCAGTGGCATCTCTTGTTTTCTCTGAATACTAACTGTGGCCAAAGCCATTATGTACTGAGCAACAGTGCTGCACACACTGTCAGATTACTCATGACCACAGAATAATGTGCAGATTTACATACAAGGGGTGGTCTTCTTTTTTTTCTTTTTTTTTTCTTTAATGATAAGATGCCGTAAAAACCTTGTCTTTTCCCTCTGCTATTGTAGTGGAAAAACACAGTCACCATTATAAATTATTCATGTTTATATATTAACTGAAAACTTGAAAAATTTTTTATACCCATTATAGATGGAAGGATACAGTCATATTGAAGTAGCAATTCAGTAAACTGAGATCTGTTGCAAGGCCAGATGTCCATCAAATGGCGACCTCAAAGACACATTATTGTGCTCAGTTCCTTAGAGGTTAAAATTATTGTTTTCGAAGGTGGTACTGTGGGTACAGACCTCCATGTTAAGCTGTAAATCTCTTGTATGAAAAACAGTTGGAAATATGGACTAATTACATCTTTAGTTTTGTGAGATGTATTTAAAATACTACTGCATGTAATAAAGTATGTGCGGTACACTAAGCTGTCAGTTGCTCAAATATGCATATTTCCTTGATTGGAAAAACAATGTCATTTCAAGTTTCCTAGTGGGTAATCACCAATTATGGCTGGTCAAGGTAAATTTGTAGCCGTTCTGGTCATCAGATTATCCTGGAGGACAATAATTTTGCTTTGCCTTTAAATAAACATGTTACCATCTGGTCTTTTTAAGTTTTCATAGTTTTGCAGGCTATGTAGTACTGCAAGTATGGCTTTTGGCGCTTCATGTTACGTATTAATGTTCAGCGAGACAGCTTATTGTTTGTGTTACATCTGCTGGATATCAGTCCAACATTTTAGCCCGCAAGCACAACTGCAGGGTGTGATGATCTCAAAGTTAAATCTGCCCATACAATCTACTTTTAAGTTAATAATTGTTGGGGTTATTTTTATGTCCACCCACTGTCAATCAGTTAATCTGTTAAGGGTATAGTTGTTTGTTTTTGTATTTTTACACTGTGCTCTTTATTTTTTTAGGTCAAACTCACCAGACAGGAGATGAACTTTCAAATATGCAGAGCTGTCCTGCTTTTGGTCTTTTAACCTCAAGTTCAAATTTCTCTGAGTTTGTTCACCGAGGAAAAACGGGCTTGTCAACGACACCTACACACACACAATTCAAAGTATTTCCAAGTAAGGAATGCTTAAGATTTCAGAAGTTTTGAGTACCAGAATCGAACAATTTTTATTGCAAGTGATTAAATATAAATATCATGTACAATTATTTCATGGATTAGTATCAGATTGTCATGCTATACTAAATTTAAAAAAACACTATCATGTTTGAACATGATAATAATTGAAAATATAATGTATAAACTGGCTTAACTGGGTTAATTCAGATATTTACTCAATGACTGTCTTTACTTCTTGAGACCAGAAACTTTCCAAACTATTAATGTTTTTCTAATAAGTGATGGAAAGACCTGAGTGCCTTCTTCCAGCCATAGCAGTACATTTGGGGGCAGCATTGTGTTGCACCATTCTATATACATCCAGAGAAAACTGTTATCATTCCCAGAGTTTCTTTGGCATCACATTATAGGAATGGCATGACAAAGTCTTCTGTGTTTTGTAGCTGGAGCTTTGTGAACAGAAAACTGTCTATGTCAAAATGAGTTATGGGGACAAAATAAGAATCTTTCCAGATTGTTTCATATGAAACAGTAAAATTAATGATGATGTTTAAAGATACAGATGCCAACAACCCTAAACTTCCAAAAATATTTTACATTCTTCAAAATCGACAGTGTTGTACAACAAATGCAGTTTGAGTAAAACCAAATATCATTGATATTTTACATACATTTAAGTTAAGTTCTTCTGTTTGTTGACAGAATATTTACATGTTTATTCTTTATACATGACAAACTGTCTTGTTCACTCAGAGTTGTGGCGGCCTACTGAGATGGATAATTGCAGAGCAGGAACCGTCTTTCACCCTCTTTTGGGTCTGCATCCTTTCTCTGTACCAGTCTTCAAAACCCATATTGCTGCTGATCCACAACTTTGCACCTCAGGTAATAAAGTAGAAAAATAAACTGTTGTTCCATCATTGGGTATTATGCAGTACGAAGCAGTATTGAATATAAATGACACCTAAATCACAAAGAAACATGGAAGTATTAACTAGTAATATTTATTATCAATACTCAAAATTGACCTCTCCAGGTATCAATGTGGTTCACATTGCACACCCTATACTCTCTTAAGACAATTAAAATGCTACTTCGTGCAGGTATGGACAGATGGAACATGTCCTCCTCAAACAAGAACTTGAACACCAGTCTATTACCACCTAAAGAAAAAGAGAAAACTAGAATCAACTCAAGTTGGAGTCAAAATAGCCTTTCTGAGCGTGCGCAAAACCAGACCAAGACCATTCGCACAACAAAGGAAAAGGTTTGTATTAAGCAATTTTTTTCTTCTTTTGTATCACTTTAGTATGAGGTGAATGTAATCTTTTTACAATCTTATTTTGTTGTCATTTAGGATGTCATAAAAAGACCACTAGAGACACCCATGTGTAATGTTCGCCTATCAGGATCCTTGTCAGAAAGCTCCTGTGAAGAAAGCAGCAGTGATTCTGACGATATGGAGAAAGATGATGAGGATCTAAGCAGCGACAGCGATGACTCTGACTCTGAAAAAGAGATCCCAGTTGGAAAGAAAGTCAGTGGAACTGTGGATGTGCTTTCATAATCTTTTTGTCAAAAGATTTGCATATGTACAGTTCGCTGCAAAATTATTCAGAAAACTTGACCTTATTTTTACATTTTGGCACATTGCACACACAAATTTAATTTTATTTTAATGGGATAACAGAAAGTATCCCATTAAGATACTTTCTGTTATCCCAAAAAACGATGCATGAAAATTTTCCAAACATAAATCTGAAAAGTGTGGACATTTAGATCAATGCTTTGTAGAATAAGATTTGGGTACAAGTCTTTTAGAGTGTCATTTCAGTTTCAAACCTACATACCAAAATTTTGCATATTTGTTGTTGAAAAATAGCTCAAGCTCAGTTAAATTGGACAGCTTATGTCTATAAGGATCAAGATTCAAGTCTTACAACATATTTTCAGTTGAATTGAAGTTTGGAGTTTGACTTGACCATTTTAACACATTAATATGCTTTGATCATGAATAATGAACTACGATAATGAAGAGATTTCTGTGTAGAAGCAGGACCAAAAACATGCAGGATACTGGCTCTCGAGGGCTGGAGTTGGCCGCCTTGATTTAAACCCATTGGAGCACTGGTTGTATATTTAGGGTTGTTGTCCTGTTGTCCTGAACCTTCGGCTGAGTCTCAACTCTTCTGCAGCATCTTAACAGTTTTTTCTCCAAGATAGCTCCATTCACCTTTCATTAAATTAAATGAGTTCCCTTTCCATGCACAAGAAAAGCATCTCTGCAGCTTGATACTACCACCACCATGTTTTCCTACTTGGAGTACTAACTTTGTTTTGATCTATTGCATAAAATATCATTAGTATCCATTGATGTTTGTGGTATATGACAATATGGAAAATGTTTGAGGATAGAAATATTTTAACATTTTGAATTATGCATAAAGAAATATAGTTGGAGTGACAGAACCAACTTTGATAAAGTGTATTTGATAACTTCATATCTGCTCTGGATTTGTCAACAATCATGCTCAGTTGGTGGGTGGAAGGCTGGAAGCATGTGTTAGATGACAGAGCTGCTAGTGTAAGAATCTCACAACAGGAGCTGACATGATGTTCTGTCTTTTTGTTGTTTTCCTCCTACTCAGCATCTGACACACAACACTTCTGAGAGTAAAGAGAGGAGACCTTTTGCTAGTGATAGAAAAGCTTGTCAAACGAGTCTTTGTCACAGTGTTCCTGTGACTTCCTCTGATCAGCTTCAGTTCCTTTCTCGTCCTGTTGGTCTCCCTACTTGCACAGTACTGTTTTTCCACAGTGCAGTGACTGCAGAGGAGAAAAGCCAACAGCATAACAGTGTCATACATCCCACTGGATTGGCTATTGACAACATTTCTTTAACACAGTCCCACATCAAGGCTTGCCCTTCACACTCTAACTCTGTTCCAAACCCTATTCTATCAAAGTACAAGTCCACCCCAAAATTCCTTCATCATCTCCAAACCAGAGTTCCAACTTTAAACATTAGTGTACTGGTTTGCTAAAACCTCTTGGAACCAAACCACCTATGCTTTTTTCCTCAAAAAAGTAAAAGGGTTACATCACACGAATGTAAATCTTTTACACATTCAAGTGCATATACTGTGATACAACTCTAGATATAGAGTGATGAAAGTCACACCTAAATCAAGAAAATAAGAGGTTCATTAAGAGGTTCCTGCAACACCTGCATCAGGTGTTGCAGGAACCCAAAGTTGGAATATATATATATACTTGAAAAAAACTTTACCCATTCACCCTTTACTCACCTCACTATTTTCTGTTGTTACTTTGTTGTTACGACTGAATAAACGCCACTGGTGTTATCAAGGATTTTATTATTCTGGCTGCTACGGGACTGAAAATTACAGTGTGTTTTGTTTCTACAAGATTAACATCACAAAACGGATCATCAATTAGCTCTCTTATGCTTGGGGTTGGTTGTTATTATGGAAAGTAAATCTCTTTTACAGTGTATAGTGATTGTCACCATTGTAAAAATAAGGGATAATGAAGGACTGTGTATTAGGGGAGTTTGGATCTATGTAACAGTTCCCAAGAAAGTACAGCCTTTTGATTGTCAAAGTTTGATAGTAGCAACACATACAACTTGTCAGTTAATGTCTCGCAGTGGGAGGGGAGGAAGCTAAACAAATTTCAAAATATTTTTATAGCAGTCTTCAATATTTGACAGGCTCTAGCCTGCTTTTCTTTGTCATTTTCCTTTATTACACCTTCATTCGCAACCCACAGCAATACAATGTGAGTGACAGTGATTTATTTGTTTTTCTATTTATTCATAAAGGTTGAAACTCAGATGGATTCTGTGAAGAAGGCTTCCTTTGTACGACCCAAGAACCAAATTTGGTAAGAAAGAAATATTTTACCTCTCTGTTCATGTTTAAAGGCCACTAGCTAACGCTGTTCTTTTTAGAACATATTTTATATATAAAAAAGAACTTGTTCATTTAAACTTCTTTTTGTAGTTTTATAATTATGCACTTTGCTGTGTTGTTGTTAATTAGTAATTCTTATAAAAGGTGCACCACATGGCTAAGTGACTGAGCAGACGCAACGCACAGAGGCTACAGTCCTCAATGCAGTTGTCCCTGGATTAATTCCTGGCCTGCACCATCTGCTACATGTCTTCCCCTTTTTTTTTCTCTCAATAGGCTACTATTGAATAAAGGTCTCTAGTGCCATAAAAAAATCTTTAGAAAAATCCTGATAAAATATTTGTAGGTTTCTGGTTAGAATTTGCAAAAATATGTATGCTCCTCAAACAAAGTGCTGTTAAAATCTTAGTTTGTCATTGTTTATATCCATTCACTTTTGTTCTTTTCATCTGGCAGGAACCCAGAGCTGTTCCTGAACCCTCATTTTAACAGAGTGGTCAGCACTGCAGATCAAGATGCACCTTTGGCTCTCATAACAAAACCTCGTATCCAGACCAACTCTCCAAGCAAAAGGTCGCTCTTGGCAGCAACCAGCCCTCCCTACCACACACCCGTCAACCTGAGCATTGGCAGCAAGAAGTTGTCAGACACATCTGCTTCGCCATCTAAATGTGCCCCATCAGGACTTGTTCCAGGATCAGTTAAAGCTGCTTCAGTTCTGCATGGAGGGTGGAGGCCAGCAAAAAACAGTTCCTGCCTAAAACCTGTAGACTTAACCAGAAGCAGTGGGTTTGATTTCCACAGCAGCAGAGGCTCGGAGGATTCTTCAGGAGACATTGAGGATGACGAAGAGAATAGTCTGAATTCTGGCAGTAGCCTTTCAGGTTAGGTTACAATGGAATAAATATGTTTCTGAAAAGAGCTTAGAGAAATCAGAAAAGAAAAAATATCTGAAATCAAGTTTGAATGTATGATAGGAATAGACTGAGCCTTCTCTGTCTACAATTACCCTCAGACTCTGGGAGCAATCCTGAGAGTGACAGTGCTGAGGATCATGGGAAGGAGTTCTTTAAGGCAGAATTACATACTGATGCCAGCAGGAGTGGTGCCCTGCTTAACCTGCAGATTCCAAAGCATTTAGGTGTACCAGCCACCAATTCACTCCACCACCATGGCAACCTCCCTGCTCCTTTAACATTTGCAACAGCAGGTAACAAATCTATTCTTTTACATACAATATATTTCTAAAGGTTGTCTAGTAAAATTTCAGTAGGAAAGTTTAATCACTACAAGACCCTCCCAAAGTCTGTATTTTTATTATTATTACCGTATTTTTGAACTATAAGCCACTACTTTTTTCCAACGCTTTGAACAATGCGGCTTATAGCCCAGTGCGGCTTTTCTGTGGATTTTTCTTCAACCACCAGGAGGATCTTTAGCAGGAAATGAATCATTGGAAGTCAAAATTTGAAATAAAAAAGTGCTGATTTTTAATTAGAACAAGCACATGCTAGCAGCAGGCACGACGGAGAAATGTTTTCAAACTCATACCCCCTCATCATGGAAACAACACGAAGAAGTTCACATGACGCCGCTTTTAAGTTGAAGGCTATCGATCTGGCAGTACAGATCGATAGTCGCTGTACGTAAACGTGGCGTGAACGAATCCATGGTTCGGCGTTGGAAACGCAGGGCTGCGTCCTTAATAGCAGATTTATTAAGAATGCAGCCATCTGCCCTTTGATCTATTTTGTTGTTATTTTGCCCTCTGAGCAGTCTAACAAAATATTTGTTCACAATTGAAATATATAAATAGAATGCTTTATTACATAATATTGTTAATTGTAGTAGTACATTTATAAATGTATAAAGATATATATTTTGTGTTTAACAATATTTAATAATACATTTAAGTAATTGACTAAAACCCATCAGATTTTTGTTGTTGTCTAGAATTGTTTAGATCAGATTCACGTTTATGATGCACTTGAATTAATGAGAAAAGGGATTCAGTGACTATATGTTTCAGAATACTAGATGACAAAACAGTTTTCATTTACATTTATTAAAATTATTAAGGTACATCATTCCTCTTTGCAACAACATGACCACCTTTCATTTTCCCACTATTATCCTCCTCTATTTTAAAAAACATTAGCTTATATTTAGTAAGTGAGAAAAACTCATTTTCCGTTCTGTTTTTTAGGTTTGAAGAAGAAAGGGAGAGTCACAGATGAGAGAGCTCTGCAATTACCTCTTAAGTTTGGGTGAGATTTTACAGCTGAGCCTTTGTTTACACGGTTATTTGCTGAATTGTTGATATCGAAGCCAATTTTTAGGTAGAATTAGGGTTTCTCACTAAGGTCTGCAGTTATTTTATAAAGAGCATTCTTTGATGATGAATAATTAAAAATTGGATCTTATCTCTGGCTCAAATATTAAATTGATAAAAAAATCATTTTAAACTCCATTTATTCCAATATATTTATTTTATTACATTTTTTGTTCTTGATATTCCTCTTCAGATGGGAGAGAGAGACCCGGATGAGAACTGTAACAGGGCGCCTGCAAGGGGAGGTGGCTTACTTTGCTCCTTGTGGAAAAAAGCTGCGTCAATATCCTGATGTAGTGAAGGTAGATAAATGATGTGTAGTGTTGCTGAGCTTTTCTAAAAGACTGAGTTAGAGCTTTAAATGTTTGACTTTGAAGCTTCTGTTGACAGTTGAGCTGAATAATTACTTTGCGTTACTCTGTCCTCCACAGTACTTGGACCGGCATGGAATAACAGAAATTTCCCGGGACAACTTCAGCTTTAGCACAAAAATTAAAGTTGGTAACTTCTATGAAGGTAGAGAAGGACCAGAGGTAAAAGTTTTGCATCCAAGCTCTATTTATTGAATGTATTACTAATACAGTTAAGCCCAAGATAATTCACACCAATGGCAGATTAAAATAAAAATATTTAATAGGATTACAACAGTTAACCCCATTTTTAATTAATGCAGACCAACATTTTGCTTGTGTTTTGAATATTTTATCTTTGGTGATGAACTCAAAGACTTTAAGGTCGGAAGTCCTTCTTGCCATCATCCTAAAGTTTATCTCTCTACTGAGATTTTCTATTGGTTTCAAGTTTTAACTCAAAACCACACTAAATCATTCATAATATCTACAGTTAGTAAAACATATTAGAAAGTAATAGTTTGAAAGAAAATTTGCCAGGTGCATGAATAATTTTGGATTAGGGTACATCTAGTCATAAATAGCAGTATTTGATGATATGTTGATCAAATATATGACTAAAGCTGATGTTGCATTCATCATTTATACTAATGTCATATTAATTTGATGCTTTTATTTGAACTGCTCTTTTTTCTATTGAAAAATGATTATGCAACCAACTTAGATTTATGTTTTAATATAAGACTTTCTTGTACAAGTTTGAATTCACCCCATTAATATTTAGCTGCACCTTGACCACATGATTTTTGTAGACATAGAAAAGCTTTTTTTGTCACTTAAAATGTAGAGCGTAGATCTTTCTCTTTTTGTCTGTGGATTAGAGAAAATGAACAATATAGAAAAAATCAAGCTGTACATTGTATTGGTAATTACTTTTGTGTTGAAAAAAATTATACATAGTTTTCATGAAAGCTGCTGACCTCAAATGAGTCTCTATGGGTTTTTGTATTAAACATGCTAACTGGAAAAAAAAATAGATCTACACTATAATAAGAGTGCATGTTATTTTACCCCTTGTTTGCTTTCCATATCTGACTTTCCTGATCTTTGTCAGGGTTTACAGTGGTTCCCGATGACTGAGGAGGACATTTCTTCTTGTATCATAGAGATGAATGGACGGCGCAGTCATCAAACAAAATCCAAACACCAGACTGCTAACAATGTTTCTGCAGCCCAGCATCATCATCCTGCATATTATAGTGAACCGCCTCTTCAAGATATTAGTGATTCTAAGTTATTACGTAAACTGGAAGCTCAAGGTTAGTTTGCATCACTGAAATACTCAGCATGCAGAAGCTGTTCAACTTTTCGCTGGTGTTGCTTTAGACCATCGTAAAATCCAAATATCTTGGTTATTCTTTGTCTTACTGAATACTATGTTCCACATAACTGTGGTTATCTCTAAATTGATTGTTTCTTACTGTGTAAGTTTAATTTTGCTTTAGTACATTTGATAGTAGTGCAAATGCAATGTCTAATTCCCACCAGACCAGTTTGTAGTGGGACTCCGCTTTACAATGGTAAAAAATCAGACCAGATGTTTGTGGCATCTGCTTCCATGCTTGCTCTTATTGTTACAACTGAAGACTGAATGGAAGAATAACCTTAATCTGAGTCTGAGCACAAAACTCTTGTCTTTCAGCATTGTGAAAAGTTTTGTGATCAATCACAATATTTCTTTAAGTCTTAGCTTTTTTAAACCGGACGTTTTTTCTTTCCTCTGTTAAAATAATTTACTAATTAAAGAAGTTTGGATTGCTCTGTTTCTTTTTTTCTTTCTGTATTCTTATATTTTGCATTTTATTTGATATTTTGTCATGTTGCAGAAATAGCTCGACAGGCAGCTCAGATAAAAATGATGCGAAAACTAGAAAAACAGGCCATAGCACAAGCCACCAAGGAGGCAAAAAAGCAGCAAGGTAAACAGTTGCTGTTCCATCAGACTCTCCTCTAATTCAGATTAAAAGTTGTGTTCAGAATTTATTCCTTTGTATATTCCAGCAATAAGGGCTGCTGAAGAGAGGCGGAAGAAAAGAGAGGAGATGAAGATTCTTAAACAACAAGTATGTTTTTTTTTTTTTTCTTTTCTTGTTTTTTTTCCTGCAGTAATTCATGTTCTTATAAATTACTCCTACGGTGATTTATATCGCTGCAACTTCCATATTTGCATTAACACTCTGTAGACCTTCATTTCCCATTCTGCTTATCCTCACTGCTTTCTACCATGCATGACTTAAAACATTTGATCTTGCCCTCATCTTTTCTCCAGGAGAAGATCAAGCGCATTCAGCATATTCGTATGGAGAAAGAACTCCGTGCACAGCGGGTTCTTGAGGTTTGTCCTGAAATTTGAAACACTTCCTATCTGCTTTGGATGGAAAAAAAAAACAAAAAAACTACTAATGCTAACACTTTCTTTGCAAAAGTACAATTAGATATGAAAAGCCCCCCATACGTGCTGAAGTTTAATGAAAAATTGAGTATTCATTAATCAACAGAGGAGAAGAATTTACAAGGCAATGTGTAATACACCTATTTTACATTCCCTCATTAATAAAAGCTGTGAAGTATTTCAGCCTTTCTAAATCAAATTTCAGCTGACACGCTTAGTAAGAGGCTCTTAATAGGATTTCATTAGAGCTGCAATCACTGATAAAAACATTGCTTAATTTGCAATCACTGAGCCCTGTTTTTTCTTTTCATTACTATTATGACAGTTTTGTATTTTATAACAGATGAAATATGAGAATCTCAATGCCTAGAATTCCATATATTCAATGTTATCTGGAAACTGCTGTGTAGAATCAAGCTTACTATGCAATGTACAGTAGAGAAAGCTTCCTCAGTCCTGTCATTTCATTTTAATGATGATGGTGATACATTTTAAATAGTTTTAATCTCTCCAAAATAAAGTAATTACTTTGGTGCTAGTGGTCTGACCCAAGTGTTTCGGTTGGGCTGGATGAACTCTGCTTTGTGACAAAGTCAGACACAGAAATGGTGTCACTGTTGGCATGCCTCAGTCCAGCACCAGGTTATCTGTAATATGTTGGCCAGGTGCACCTAAATTAGTCATACAGCAATTTGAAGTAGGATAAAACTTAATCACGCTTGTATCAAGCTGGATCTACACATAGAATCTGGTACTACACACTACATGAAACAGCTCTTCCAGAGAAGAAGCCCACACACCTCCAAATTGTCCAAGTAAACTTGATGGCTAAGACCATGGGAAACTATAAAATCTTAAGGCTGCAGTTTAATTTTAAAATATATTTGACACTATCAAAGAGAGCCCTATGCTTCAGGTTTTGTCATATGGAGGGGAAGGTCTCTGAAATCCTGACAATCTTTATTATTTCTTTTGTACTTTCTGTATAGCACTTTGGCCAATGTAACAGATGTTTCTAAACATTCTTAATGCATAAGTTTGAACTTTTATATGATGTTAAAGTGACCTTTCTCCTATATTTTGACCTCGGCTGTGTGTGTTTTTGCTTACAGGCAAAGAGAAAGAAAAAAGAAGCTGCAGCCAATGTGAAAATGTTGGAAGCAGAGAAAAGAAACCAGGTGAGGTAAACTTTAATTGGTGCTATTTTGGTTTACCAATTCTTTTTACCCATTAGCCCATTGCATACTGGAGGCATCATCGCTCTAGCATTGCTGTTTTCTGACTTGTCAGTGTCAAAGTTCTTGATTGCCTTGCAACATCAGTGTAATTACAAAGAGGCAAGCTAACCTCATTTTCATGTATATGCACTTATGATTGACAATGTCTTCATTTGCACATTTCATTAGTTAGTGATCTTTATGGGGTTGGAAGTTTGACAATAAGATTGTTCAGTACAGTGAACCAAGCTTGCCTTTTCTGCATGCTATTCAATTATGGTCATTTATGTGCTCATGTTTGGGTTTCTAATTGAATTCTTTGTTTAAAGGAGAGAGAGATCCGTAAACTTCAATCTTTCTTACAGAAGCACCAGGTATGATTTTTGTCCAAAACTGACAGCAATATTGTTCTTAATCTACATCATGTTTCAAAAGAATTTAAGTTGTTTTAGCCGTTCATTATTTAATCTTTTTTCCCTGTTCCATACGTGAATTTTCTGGCTTTGGTTTTACTTGTGCTTTTCTGATTTCTAATTCTATGCCAAATCTTTCGCCCAGGAGCAGGAGAGGTATAGGCTAGATATGGTATGGGCATGTTATTGCTTTGTACATTTAGAACAACAAATGCATGCGCTATATGAATAGCTAATATCATATTGGTGCATCCCTCTGCATGGCTTTTCCAGAATAATCCACTGCACACCTCTCTGCTGTTGGTCACTCTGTAGAAATGCATCCATTATCTTTCTAATATGACTAAAATGCACTCAGGATTAATATCAAACTGCCACTGCAAAACACTGAGAACATATGTATGTTGTGTATATGTCTACCATCATGTTCTCCAGAACGGTTCATCCTTGCATGAGCTGTTAAATGTAGCACTAAAGTTTTAACTTTTAACTGTGTTTGAGTTCTGCTTCCCATGCTTCTTATTTCAAGCTGTTTATCATAATTGTCATTGATACTTCTAGGATTTATCCCAATAGATTGAAAAGTTGTGAATTAAGATGAAAAACACTTTTCTGTTGACTGGCAGGAGAGGGAGAGGCGCAGGCAGCACATGATTCTCATGAAAGCTGTGGAGGCCCGGAGGAAGGCAGAGGTGATGAACTACTGCTTACGTCTTAACCTTTCACACACTCTGATTAGGTTACATTTCATAATGGAGAGTTAGTTCTAGCCATACTTGTTTTTAAAAATAATAATTTATTAAAGTATCCACTTTCAAAATTTGAAAATCTTCTTAATTTAATGTCAGCTTTACACTTCTGCACTAAATTGTCAATTTTCATGAAATAAAATTTTAGTAAAATGTACCAAGCTTTATAGTTGTAAAATAACAAATGTTTTAAAATGCACAAGAGATATACAGACTTATTTGTGTTTTAAATGATGTGGTTGCATTTTATTGCCCTATCAAAAAATGTAAAACAACCTTACAGTGCTTTTGTTGGGATGGCAAATCTAATTTCTTTGTTGCAGGAGAAAGAACGTCTGAGAAAAGAAAAGAAAGCAGAGAAACAATTAAACAAGAAGAAGAAACTGGAACTCAGAAGACTCAAGCAGAAAAAAGCTAAGGAGCTAATGAAGCCAAAAGAAGACATGTGTTTACCAGATCATAAGGTAATAATAATGTAAGCTGTTTCTAAATGCCGTAATCATTGTAATGTTGTTGAAGCTGCATGCTTGAAGATTTGAACAGCTCTTTGTGTACTTGACAACCAAACTACATTTAAACTGATTTAAATTGAAACGGATGTAGATCACGACAGTGCCATCAAGTGGGTACTCTTGGTATAACCATAAACCAGATATCACTGCTTACATCATTTATTTGAAAATACTTTGAGACTTAGAGCAACGTGTACATCATTAATTGTAATTCACAATTTAAAAAGCTAAGAATAATTGTGTTCCTTTCCCCAGCCTCTTCCAGAATTACCTGGTATACCTGGACTAATTTTACCGGGAAAAACATTCTCGGACTGCCTGATGGTGTTGCAATTTATCCGTAACTTTGGGGCGGTTCTAAAACTCGGAATAAACTCCAACCAGATTACTATAAGCGACCTGCAAGATGGGTTGCTCAACATTGGGAACAGTTTCCAGAAGGTGCAGGACCTGCTGGTGAGCATGCTGTCTGCAGCTGTGTGTGATCCGGGTATACCAGCAGGCCATAAGGTGAGGGAAAGGCGCAGGCAGCACTAACTGAAAATGAATGTCAAATATGCATATATTAAATGGGGACAGATGCACAAAAATGGCAGAATACAACATACTGATGTTCTTGTTTTGCTGGAAGACATAGGTAACTAGATTTGGTCAGGAACTTTAGAAAATGGCATCCTAAAACTTGATATGTGCTGCGATATATCTTTCTTTTCTTTTGGACAAGGATTTAATTCTTATTGTGTTCTTACAGTCTTCCATGAAACAAGTATTTTATGTCAGTTTTTATCCTTTGTAACGTAGGACCACTATCTTAGTCCGTAGAAGTCAACTGGTTTTAAATTCAGCATGATTTGGAACCAGCTAGAGATTAAAAAGAAAAATTGTATGACTGTTTCAGTGCAAAACCTTGTTGGGAGACCATTTGACTAATGTGGAGATCAACCAAGACAATGTGTCTGAGATCCTGCAAATCTACATGGAAGCCCATTCTGAACAGACAGAGGGGGCTGCTCTGGCCCACAGCCTTGAAACCAATGCGTTCCAGGCTCACAGTCCATCAGATAAGGCTGCTATGCTGGCGTTCTTGGTTAACGAACTCTGCTGCAGTAAGGCTGTGATCAGGTAAGATTACCTTCAGATTTATTTTTACAATTAAAGTTAGGAAATGTTCGTCAGAATTGCTGCTTCACATTGAGTTTTTCAGATTTTTATGTTTCTTTCCATCTATTGCTGTGGATACCACCAATATTTATATCACTGAGTGAAGAAGCCTAATTGACAACGCTCAACATGTTGACAAATAACACTGTAATCTTTACTCTCCATTCTCCAGTGTGGTACTGATGGAGACTCTGGCTTATTCTCTATCTTGTGTTTTTCTTTAGTCAAAAATATTCTGCTGTCCGTATGTATTTGATCAAGAACTCCAGAAAATTGTTTATTGGTAGTAGCTGTTGTGTTTCACAAAAGTCTCTGGAAACTAAACATCCCCTTTTGAAATCTATCCACTCTCACAAGTAAATTAACCACTCCAAAAATGATCTTCACAACATTTAAAAGCAAAAAAAAAAAAGGAAAAGCAAAAAAAGAAATGAATGTAGGAATTTGTTCTCTATCAGGACAGTAAAAGCAGGGGCTCTGTATGCTAACAACACTTTGGAAATATTTACAATAACAAGTTCATTTAAGATGTTAGGCTTACTCATGTCCTTGACAGAAAAAAAACTTAATTTGTAAAACTTCTTTGTTGTACCAATATGTGTATGAAAATGTCAAATTCCGGCTGACAGGGACTTTCACCAGGTTGCATCAGACGGTGTGTCTTGCTTTAAAGTATACTTTGCACTCTTTGACGTGTTAAAATGCCTCAGATCCTTCTGTTTTATTATTATGAGCTACATAAAGGAGGTAGAGGAGATGTGGTATAAGGGAGCAGGTCTTTTAAATCCAATGTAGATAATTGGGAATCAGACCAGGGATTCACTGCTATTTTCCCTTTTATTATTAATAAAGCTGCTGGGCAATCAGACCGCTATAGATACTCACATTTAGTCAACTAAATCTGCACCTAACATGCAAAAAAAAAGGTTGATGGTTTTGCCTGATGTTTTTCAGCCAGATTGACAAAAATATAGATTATATGACCAACCTGAGGAAGGATAAGTGGGCATTAGAGGGAAAGCTGCGCAAGTGAGTAAATGAGTTATCTGAGATGACTTATGGAATGTTGAATATTGTTACTGTAAATTTGTTTTGAAATCAAATTTTGCTTACTTTTTGTTTCTGTAGACTGAGGAACATCTATGTAAAGATAACAAATAAAAGACACATTGATGGAGGAGAAGAGAACCATGCCTTCAGCAGTGTCACTGTCCAGAAAAAATGTAAGAGGAAAAGCAGGAGCAGCGAAGAAGAGGATGAAGACAGCGAAGACCAAGAAGAGGATTATGATGGACAGGAGGAAGAAATGAGGAAAAGGAAAATGAAGAAATCAGAGACGTATGGCGAGCAGGTCAGAAATTGTATCCTCTAAGTGGAAAATCATTATTTCAAATATTAACTATCACCCCGTTCTCTAGCTTCACAAATATATATTTTTCTCCTAGGAAGCCGCTAGACATTTAAGAGACTTTACCGAACTAGAGACAAAGATCCAGAAAACATGCAAGGTAAAAGAAGATGGTTCAAGTCTTCATGATGAATTCCTTTTACAGAAAAATAATCATTAATTAGTTATTTTGTTTCAATTATTCAATTCACAAAGGGAGACTTGTGTATGATCGAGATTATATTACACATATATCCCTGAAATAAACCTTTAAAAAAGTATTATAATTGGTAACCTTCAGCTTGTTTGCAATCTTGGCCTTTGTCTCCCAGCATCCTCTTGGCATTAGTCTAAATGCATAAAATGAAACCATAGTCATCATAATCACAACTGAGCAAATAAAATGCATCACTCTGTGTGTATGTTTATATATTACTTGAGTTTTTCTTTTTGTGTTGAATTACTACAACTAATATTCACTGGCATTGTAATTCACTGAGATGCATTTATCTAAATTTAGATTCTTTTTTTTCCTCTTTTAAGTTGCAAAGTGAAATTAGTCAGAAGCTGTTTGAAGCATCTCACTCACTGCGCTCGATGGTTGTTGGTGAAGACCGATACAGGAGGCGTTACTGGCTCCTCCCAAATTGTGGGGGCATATTTGTTGAAGGAGTAGAGAATGGTAAATGTAAATTCAGAATTGATGATTGAATTCTTAGTTATTGTGTTCCATTTTTCTTAGTTGGTCAAATGTTTATCTTTCACAGAGTTGGAGGAGGTGGAGAAAGACGGGGGAAGACAGAAGGTTTATGTCAGAGTAAAGGAGGAGCAGCAGGAAAAGATCTCACAACAGAGGACAGAAAATGTTAAAACCAAGGCAGAGTGCCAGCAGAACAATGATGACAATCTTCTCCAAAAGTCTTTTTCTAAGCTCAGCAAACTGTTTGAAGCAGCCAAAATGAATCAAAACTCAAACATTGCTGCTGAGAACACCCATTCTAGTCAAGTCTCTATCACAGACACTTATCATTCCTATTTTACCCTGGAGACAAATAAAACTTCAGCTTCATCTACGCTCAGTGCTGCCCAACTCAACAATAACTGCATGACCCTCAGCCCTCAATCCATCCTACCTGACAATCAGCTGTCTGCGGTATTGACTGAAAAAAGCAGTGAGTGGTTTAGCCTCCTGCCCCGCGCTGCTTGTGATGGCTCTTCTGTGGTCTCGAAAGTCAGTTGTCCAGCTTTCGTCTCCTCACAACTTGTCAAGACCGAAACCTTCTCATCTCTCCTCCCAAATACCCCAAGGAAAAACACCAAAGCTGGCATTAAAAGACTACATTCAGCTGACTCTCAGGTCAGTCATTATTTTATTGCAGTATCAAACAATTAGGTTTGCTTTGTTGAGATTTAGTCAGAATCCAAGTGAATGTTTAGAGGTGGCCTTTGTGCTTCCTTGAATAGGTTAGGACAGGCCTATGGGCTATTCAAAAAAGATTCATTATATTTCTTGCACAAAATCATTCTTTGATAATGAGATTTTAGTCTACTCAGTTCTGCCTATTTAGAGCTCTTTAAAGAATGAGTATTTAGGGCTTCTTGTCACTTTAAATCCAAATAAGCTGATGCTGGCCACACCACCCCATCAGCCCCTCTATCTCATTTACTCTGGCACTTGAAAATGGCTACAAACAGATGTGTAATTATACAACTGTACATATTTGGAAGCAGAAGTAGAGTCTCCTGCACAACCAACAGGAAAGCAATTGGTTTCTGGATGGTGAATCAACAGCAAAACACTTATTTTTTCCAGCAGTCATTGTACAGCAAATACAATGACAAAACCAGCTGACCAATCATGCTGGAGCTCCGCTTGGGTTGCCAGATAATGGGCTCGGCTTCGCTGGGGTTGCTAGATGATGTGCAGTGCATGCGGATTTGTGATGTTACATTAGGAAGGTTTTGCTCATTCTCCTGACATCAAAAACCATTAACTTATTGTCCAAAAATGGTTGGGTGTTTTTTTAAGTGTTAGAGGTATTTCTGGTAGCAGTAGAGACCCAAATTGATGTGCAAAAACTTGCAAAAGGTGAATTTTTTTAAGAAATATTTAATTATTTTTATTTTAATACTTAAAATTACATTTTTACTTTTCCTGTATGTAATGAAAAGTGAAACAAACTTTTGTACTGTGCATTTTATCATCTCATAAAGTAAAGTCTGGCATTCATCTGAGCAGTCTGACACTGTATGACATGTTCAGCTCAGCAACAAGTTCCAGCCTGTCCCCCTCTCCCTCCTCTATAACCTCTTTGCTGGATCTAACTTCCCAGGAAGCAAAGGGTAATCGAGACGAGGACCTCTGTCTGGCAGATTGTAACTCTGTCGACAAGAGTGAGACCACAGAGCCTCTGATTAACAAGCCTGCTTGTGCGTCATTCTCTCCTCTGGAGGTAGCCAAGGCTCAGGACTACATTTGTCCTCAGCCAGTTCCTGAAGGTAAGAGGGGAACCTCTCTGGTATGTGGGAAGTTAAATATCGTGGACTAAAAAGCCATGATAATGTGATATTTATCAGCCCAAAAAACTTGAAGAATCGTTAAATCTGCATGCATGTTTTGGCAGAGATGCTGAGAGGCTGGTGGAGAATTTCAGATGCGGTGAACCTGCAGAGTCTGGTCAATTCTCTCCACAATCGGGGTATCAGAGAGAGGGTGCTACAGAAGCAGATCCAAAAAAATATGGAGCACATGAGCCAGATCTACGCCAATCGAACAAATGGTAATTTAAACTTCAACTAATAATATATGAACAAGCTGAAATGTTGTTTTTTGAGATGCACAAATTACATTGGCTTGAAAAAGTACTCGTATCACTTATCAAAATACATTTATTAAACAAGTCAGGGCACCACCTGGTTATCAGGAATCATTAGCCAAATAAATTCACTGCATCGGTTTATGAAGGAGTGAATTCAGTGCTACTTGACAGTGGACACTGCACCCATACGCCAGAACAATCAGAAACAACTTCTTTGCAGAGGGAAAGTGTATGTGTCCTTAGGGATGTGTGTGAAGGTGAAATACAAGGTGGATGAAGGGTGTCGTCTCTACGTGGAATATTGGCACCAAATTACCACAATGGGACAAATGGCTAAGCTTTAGAAGCCAGATGAAGAAAACCTGTCCGTAGATGCAAAAGACTTGAAACTGGGGTAGAAGTTCATTGAACAATGACTCCAAACATACACCCAGAGCTGCAATGTAAAGATTTATCAAACTTACTCTTGTGTTGGAATGGCCCGCTCAAAGTCCAAGCATAAATCCAGGTGATTATCTGGCAAGACTCAAATATTTATGTTTACAGATTCCTTTCATCTAATCTGACTCCACTTGAAACATTTTTATCAAAAAAAAAAGCGTATAGTTTTCATTTCCTAGCCATGCAAACCTGCTAGATACATAACCCAAAAATCTTGCTGATGTACTTCTCCAAAGAAATGCCTCAGAGAAGCTAAATACAAATACACCTCATTTTCTGGCTCTTCCTTTGTAGTTAACTAATAAAATAAAACCAATCATTTTGTTTTTGCTTCACAGTTGCATACTATACCAGGTTAATTTGTTGGATAAAATCCCATTAAAATATAATGGGATTTGTGGCTGTAATGTAAAGACATTCAATGGATATGAATACTTTTACAAGGCTTTGCAAGTTGACTGTAGATTCTAAAATATTTTACTATGTCTGTGGCAGCAGAATTTGATACAAAAGACCCAGAAAAGCAGAAGATAAGAAGGGAGATTTTTGAAGGCTGGTGTGTTGAACAACGAGCCGTAGAGGTGGACAGCAATCTGCTGCTGCAGGTAGAAGCTCTGGAGAAAAATGTAATATCTGCCAATTTACACATTCAGGTATGCATCTGATTCATAAGCTCCAAAATAAAATAAGATTCCTACAGCACCATAATGGTTATAATGCACAAATCTATCTACTTTAGGGTTGGATGCCCAGTGAACCCAAGTACAACAGTGACGATCTGGTCCATTTTGAACACAAGCCCTTCTCTTCTGTTTCTTTGGAAAACGAAAAACGGGGAGAAACGCGACAAGACAGACTTTCAGGCTTTTTGATGCGACGCTCCAACAACCTTCTTGACGTAGCAGTCATCAGGCTTGCAGAGCTGGAGAGGAACATTGAGCAAAGGTAGACCTTGAACTAACACACCTCTGATCTGACGCACAATGTGATAATCATGTTTGTATTTGAGGTAAAGTGAGACTATGGATGGTGCTTTGTAACTAAAAACTATATGGGCTTCTGTTTATTCTTTTTTTAAATAAATTCTCCAATGAGTCTTATATTGTCTCTTTACAGCAACAAAGAGGAGGTTGCTCCTGGGATGAGACAGTGGCATAAAGCCCTCGGTAAAATCCGCAGTTCAGCTCAGCTGTCTCTTTGCATTCAGCATCTGCAGAAATCTGTTGTTTGGAAACAAGACGTCATGAAAGTGGTTGGTTTTTCCTGATATCTCTCTTTGGTTATATGTTAAAAAAAAATTATTGCAACACTTCGACTAAGGAGCATGTGTTTTGTAAACATCCCTAATAAAGTCACTTGTTCTGAGCTATCTGAAACTAGGCTGTTTAATAGATTAATGTATTACCATCTGAAATGTTAACAGTCATGATAAAAACATTTTAATTATCATTTGAAACTTTTCAAAGTGATTATGTATATTTGTCTTTATATTTTTGTTTTATCAGCAGTGCCAGCTCTGTCAAAAAGGAGACAATGATGAACTTCTTTTACTTTGTGATGGCTGTGACAAAGGTTGCCACACTTACTGCCATAATCCAAAGATAACCATGGTACCTGCTGGAGCATGGTTTTGTTCTTCTTGTGTGAGTGAATGATTTCTTTTGACAATTTGTTCTTAATTTTCAATGGACAGATGGTACATTTTTAGATCCTCTAAAATCATCTGTGTTCCGTCATTCAGGAAAGTGGTCAAATCCCTCCCAGTGGGAAGCAACAAAGCCAAACAGCTGGAGGAAAGCATAAAAGCAGTGAGGTAAAACAAAACTGTAAGCCATCTGTGAAGGGAGAGCTTGTCAGTGAGGAGGTTGCCAGCAGCAGCAACATGCCAAAAAGAGGTTCCAAGGAGTTGAAAAAGAGGAAAGGAGAAGACAGCTCTGAGCCCAGGTTTGACAGCCTTGTCTCCTGTGCAAAAAGGGCCAAGACACCTAACAGTGAGCTGGCTGTGTGTCGGTATGTACATGCACATTCAGAACATACAACATTTGTCTTTTTGTATAAAACAACCATAATATTTTGTTCAAGAAAGTGACACTTAATAGAAAAAGGATGACCAGCTGTGTCTTCCCTTCAGAGTGCTGTTGGCTGAGCTGGAAGCCCATCAGGATGCGTGGCCCTTTCTGAGCCCAGTTAAGCTCAAGTCTGTTCCTGGTTACAGAAAAGTCATCAAGAAACCAATGGACTTCTTTACTATTAAGGAAAAACTCATTAACAACATGTAAGTATCAATATCATTGTGCCAAATGATATTAAATACGCTAATAGTAGTGTATTTAATACACTACTATGTATTGTATTAAATACATAGTGTAAATACACTATGTATTTACATATGCATAGTGTATTTACTATGTATGTGTATTAAATACACTATGTATGTGTAAATACACTCCCTTTCAAAAGTATATATATCCCTCATACTTTTCCACATTATGTCACATTACAATACCAATTTTCATTGAGTTGGTCCATCATATAAAACCCTAGGTTTTATGAAGTTTAAAGTAGTGCATAATTAAAAAGAAAATGTTTCCAATGCTTTTTTTTTAGTTTAACAAATAGTCTGAAAAGTGTACTTTGACTAAACAATTCTAATGTATACTTATGCTCTAATTTAAATTCTTGCATTGCTGTATGTTTGGGATTGGTATGTTCCTTCTATCTTGATGATGTTCAATAATGTTCTCAAACAAACCTATGAGGCCTAAAAACAATATTTATGTTCTGACTCAAAACTGAATTGAATCATATTTACTATTGATCTATCTAAAAAAAAGTTGATCTATCTAAAAAAAATCATTAAAATAAATGTAACTTTTAAATTTAAATTAACTTAAAAGGGTAGGAATAATTTTTGCAAGGCACTGTAAATAACTACATATAAAAGTTTGGTGTGTAAATTAAACTGTTCTTTTATGATTACAGGTATTTAAATCAGGAGAACTTCATTATTGATGTGAACCTGGTTTTTGATAACTGTCAAAAATTTAATGAAGACGACTCTGAAATTGGACGAGCTGGCCACAGGATGAAGAGATTTTTTGACAAACGATGGACCGAGTTACTGCATTGAAAAAAAAAAAAAAAAACACCACGGTTGACACAGCAATATTATTCTTTATAATTAAAGCTCTGACTTTCACATTTGACCAGATCGCACACCTTTTGTAAACACTGATGTGCAGAGTCAATAAAGGTAACAGTAAAGACTTGTGGTTGTGTTGAATACTGCTTTCTTTAATATAACACACTTCATCCTGAACCCAGTGTTGACAGAAATCTAATTTATCAAGTGGATATATGTGTTTTTTAAAGATTATATTCAAGTTCTTGTCATTGGGTATTGGATTTCACAAATATTTGGGGGTTTTTTGTTGTTTTTTTTTTTTTGTTTTTTTTAGAAAATGTGATATACAAAGTACATGAACTATCTGACTCTGGCCGACAGAACTACATGTAAACCGCAGGATTACTGACAGGTAGGTGTATGTGAAAGTGAATAGATTCCCAACAAAAATTGGCCACAACAAAACTCATGAAATTAGTTTAGGAGGAGCAGCAGAACAGACTAGAATAACCCAATTCATTGATAATTTCTAGGGATCACATAAGTGGCAAATTCACAGAAATTGTCTACATTAGTCAATGTTTCACAGATGCTGATCATACTTATATTCATTATGTTTAGTTTTTTGTATTAGGTGGGAAAACACCACTGGATTGTGTCTTTAAGTAGTTTTTTTACTGTGAACTATACTCTAAAACTGTCTATTTTTCACTCATGTGTTTAAACAGCAACTTGGGGAATTAAAGGGGGAAATCTTTGTATAACTCCCGGTTTCTGCTTACATTGAACTATAGACATTGTGTAATGCAATAACTAAGCGTCACAAAACTGATAACAGGCAAGATAAATTTTATTGGTGTGCTGTAGGCGGAAGCAAGGAAATACTTCATAACGAACAAGGGTCTCATTTCACTTTCTGGACATTTGTCAGTTTTCAATCAGCGACAGAACAGCAGGCAGAAAGTAGAATAGCTTCTTCCTGCTTGTACATTCAGACCATTTGCGTCAACCCGAGACTCATTTACGGCCAGAATCAACAGGTGCCAACATGGTCTCTTTAATTCATACAATTCGAGATCACACAGACGAGATCAGCTGCTGTGCCTTCTCTCCGTCTGCTCTGGTGACCGGATCAGCTGATAAAACTCTCCGGGTGTATAGCACGGCGGACTTTAAGGAGTTTCCCTTCTCTCCTCTGACGGGTCACGGCTACGGGGTTCACCGCTGCTGCTTCAGCTCCTGCGGCAGCTACCTGCTAAGCTGCTCCACGGACGGCTCCATCATAGTTTGGAGCTCTGAGACAGGTGAGCTACTCTCTGCGGTGGAGCATCCGGGCCGCAGCCCGCTCCGAGTCTGCGCGTTGGCGCCGGACTCCTGCCTCCTGCTGGCGGGTGCCTGTGATGGCACCGTGGCCCTCTGGGACTTCCCTTCCAAGACATTTCGCAGGTATATTTGGGCCTTACTCGTTTCTGATACCAGACCGTATTTGTCTGAAAGTACTCTTAAATGATATGGACTTGTCCACTGCTGACACTGCTGGAAATGTGCTATGTTATCACAACAGCAACAGTAACATTTATTCATCCATTAATTTTTTTTGTACTTTCCTTAAAAAAAATAAACAACCTCTTTATCTCCCCATTGTTGCCCCCACTTGATAGAGAATTGTAAAGGGGAAAACAAAACATACCGGCAGAAAGTTTGTTTGTTTGTTCCTTTTTTATATATAGCTATAGATGACTCTAAAGGTCAGTAAGAGGTCATCCAGATTTAATTTAGTTTATTTATGGATGCTAATCAAATGTTTCATTGAATTCAGCAGACCCAAAAACGAGCCTGAACCACAATAATGTAAATATAATGAAATAACCTTTGATTGAGAAATGTAGAATTAAATGTTGCATCTTAGTATTTTTGTCTCACAAAAAGTCTAAAGAGATCATTTTGTTAATGAACACAGTTAGAAAGTGGGTTGATTATAAAGTTAATTAAAAAGAACTTTTAAATCACACCAAGATATTTAAATCTTGGTGAAATTATTTGGCAATATCCAAATAATTTCCATTATTTGGATATTGCCAATCAACACATGATCTGTGTTAAATTATGTTGTTTTGTGTTTGTGTTGAATGTTACTGTAACTAGTAACAATCCTCCTATCCAGCCTAATGATCATGCTTGTTATTGTATAATAAGTATTAAAAAGACATCAGCATGTTTACATTTACACCATGAAATTAAGATTTTAATATATTCCTGACTAAATGGGATGGCAGCAGATAAAAACTCCTGACAGAACTCATTGCTTTCAGTTTAAGTGTGGCTCCCTCCGACACTGTAAGTGACCCTCATCTGAAAACCTTCTGGAATCACCCCTGATGGTAGAGTGCCTGTTCTCTGTTGGAGTAGTAATTTAAAAAAAATCTGACTGACACCTTTAACAGATTCAAAGTGAGACTCAAGGTTAGCTCTCAGCTCTGAAAACCACAGTTTGACAGACGAACTGAATCAAAAAGCTCTCATACTTGTCGCTTTTGGCAACATCTTTCAGCCTTCTGCAGCAGATGGAGTCATCGTACAGCTGTCACAACTTTCTCTTCAGCAGCTTTTTTTCCCCCTCCCATCAGTGACAAACTTTAAAGCAGAAAATAATCCTAAAAGTGTGTTAGAGAACAATGCACTCGTTAATCTAAGAATTTTTAGGACACTGAGGACAACGGGAGTATGCATATCAGAAAAGTGGTCTCGTTTTTTTGAGCTAATAAAGTTTAGTATAAAAACACATGTATTCATTTCAGGTCAACTTGAATGCAGACAACGTATACTTATTTTCAAGAAAAATGAATGCTTTCTTCTTGTCAGAACTCTTATTGAGCTCTGCCTCTCTGATTTAACCGCTCATCTCAACAGAACTGTACAAGGTCAAACATTTTCACAGAAAGTCTTCTTTATCTTTTAAACAAAATGCTCTAATAATTTTCTCCCGCAGATGTGCTGCAGCAAGTGAAGCCAGCATTGTGGCCTGCAGTTTCTCTCCCTGCTGTCAGGTTTTTGTGACCGGCTGTACCCATGGAGACCTCAAACTCTGGGATGATCACATCAGCCTTCTGCTTGCTCAGAAAGACGCCCATGATTTGGGCGTCACCTGCTGCAGCTTTGCACCTCCCTTCAAAATTGGTGAGTTAAGTAAACTTGAAATAGTTTTAAAAACATGTTGCAAGAAATGTATATACCTATATATTATGGAAGGTAAGGATTTCTTAAAACAGATATGGAAATTATTAGCATATTCATTGCAGCAATAATTATAGCCGCAGTTTTAACAATATGGGTTGAAAAAGAATCTTTTTGATTTTGAAGTTGTTACCGTAAAAGTGTGCGGTCACCTGAAAGTTGTGGGTGAGAGATGTATTCGTAATCTAAACAATTCGAGGAACTTGGGTAAGGTAGGCCAGGCATATTTTGTTGAGTCACTATGTGGGGTTTGATAGTCTTACAAAACAGTACTGCCAAACTGAATAACAAAACACACCTTTTAAGGGTGTCTACACTTTCACATCACAAATGAACCTCATGTGTTTTACAGCTCAAGTCATGTTCCACTTATTTACCTACTCCTCTGACAAAATGATAGGGAACTTGGTGTTCTCAGTTTCTTTTAAAAATCCAACGTTGTTTTTAGTCCACTAATCAAATGTCTCTTTTCAAAACACTACTTTTTTAAAGGATACTGCTGGTTAGTGGTTTCTATACTAACGTGCTGTCATAACATATTTGTCTTCCTGTGTTGCTGGTTTGGTCAAGCATGAACGCTGAGTTTTCTTCCACTTGCTCTGCAGAAGACTCCTGTGTGGAGCTTCGACTGGCCTCCTGTGGACAGGACAGTCTTCTGAAAATATGGATTGTTTCTCAGCGTGAGGGAGCAGGTAGGCTGACCCCTGAGCCCTGCATGCTTCCTCAGCCAAACACTCCTTTAATCTATTGTCCAGGACAGAGAGAGAGAGAGAGAGAGACACCCTGCTGACTGGGACAACCTTGATATCTCTCTCTGCTGAATACAATCATTTTGTGGGGTTTAAATCAGAGATGCACTCATTAATAATGTATTAAGATTTCCTCCTGAAACACAGCATCACTGGGGGATTCTCTGTTATCCGTGTGTGTCCATATGCAAATGATCTGGAAGGTCACCAGGTGCAAACAGACACATTTTGTTGTTCAAGCTCCAGCAGAGGAAGCAGACTTCACACGTCCTTCACAGGTTGTATAACCAGGTTACAAGGTGCATTTTCGTTATGTGCTTGGGCATACAACGGTGCTAGTTCCTTCGATGCGTTGCCGTGGTAACGGTCATTCTCTGTAGGATTTGTTGGCCCTGCATGGCAACCCAAG